>VZRQ01004580.1:545580-673341 GCA_013397975.1 Machaerirhynchus nigripectus | reverse complement strand
TCTGATGTATCATAGTCCATCACCATAGCTTCACAAAAGAATTTCAGCTTCTAGGTTTAAAGCACCTCCTCTATCTCCTCCCTCTGGGCTTCAGCTCTTTCCTCTTCCCTGGCTTTGGTGTCACTATCATGGTGTCTATTCACGTGCCTTTGCCTTTCCCTTTCCTCTGACCTGGGAGAGGATGGTGTTTGCAGGTCTCATTTCTTCTGGGGAATTTACAGTTCAGAAGGAGTTAATCTTACCCGGAGCCTTGGCTTGCAGCTAGAACTTATCTCTCTGGTGGTCACATGATCTCTGCTGGGCAGTGACCAGGAGCTGGTTTTGGCTGAAGTTGTAAAAGTCCATCTCTAGCTGCCCCAGAAAAGGGAGGGAGAGCATCACGGCCCTCATGGAGCCACAGGTCTGGCCCCAGCCCCTGCCAGGGCTGAGTGGTCAGGCCCAGCCAGGCCCAGCCAGGCCCAGCCTGGCCTGCCAGCCGGAGCCCTCTTACCAGCCCGAAAGCCGGAAGGACGAGAGATTTCCCAGGCTTCACCTCAACTTAAATATGTAGATTTCGAGAAGCGTTATTGGTCAAAACAACTGTCCATCAACTCAGGTTCAAACCATCACAAGGATGTAATCTAAGTAAGATGTGCCATGTGAAGCAAACATAAATGAACACTAGGAAGCAAAAAAATAATAGAAGTTTCTTGGAAATGCTTGCTGACGTACTGATTAGTAGAACTGGCCAGAACAATGGCCAGGTTTTTGATGAGGTGAAAATAGCATGCAGCTATAAGGAAAAAAACCCAATGCTAGCCATATAGTCTGTCCCTTAAAAAAGAAGTCAAATAATTCACACAATTATGAGAAAAAGTTTATCAGCTTGGAAGAAAACACATATTTATTTCTAAACCAGTGTTCTCATGCAATAAACAATCTCTGCTTCTCTCTGTGTAGGCACCTGTTAATGACCAGCAGGCTTTTCATTATTAACATTGAAAAGAAATAATTTGGACTGCCACCTGTGGAGGAAAGCTTTTACCCTGTTAGCTCTTTCCTGATCTCACAGACCATGATATTTCCTGCAGAGAGGGACCTCAGCAATATGGGAGAGTTCAGCAGAATAGCTCTACTCATCACCTGAGCAAAACCTTACAGGAGGTTTGGAAGAGTTGAGCAAACATTTTTTTTACCAAAATAAATAAATGTGTTGTTATATAGGCAATGGGAAATGAAAAATCCAGTTAAACTCTTTAGAGTATTTTCTGCCTCTATTGCAATTAAAAATAGGAATTCTATCCATCTAAAACCTAGAGCTTAAATTAGGTGTTTGCTTAGAGGTAAGAGCATGATAATAAATTTGGAATTAAAATGCCTATGTAATTTAAAACTTGGTTACTGATCAGCCAACTATAACAGGATATTTAATAATTTTTAAAGGTAAATTTCTGTTCAAATATATTAATATGGATACATCTGTACATGCTATTACGCTATGTCCATGACTTGAAGAAAGACAGTCCTAAGAATTCAGCTGGGTTAATTATCTTTATTTCCCTTTTTTTAAGGGAAATATATCCCATTTTCCAGAAACTGAATAAAAAATAAAGATGGGAGAACCCAAGAGAATTATTTGGTTTTTGAAAAATCAAAGAACATTGTAAAAAGATTTAGAGGGGTCATTTTTCATTCAAGAAGATTTAATCTTTTCCATTTGCCTAGCTGAACTGATCTCATAAGATTTCACTCTCTTGGGTTCACTCAGTGATTGGATATCAGAGCAAGTTGAATTTACTCAGTTAAGGACAGGAAGTGTGGCGGGGAGAGGGATAGAAACTATGATTTCAAGGGGGGGTGATTCTCCCATATTATGTCTGCCCAAATCATGGCTCTTGTGCTTGGAATTTGCATTTGGAATTTTCATCAAGCTAAGTAGAATTTCTCCAGGCTAGGTAAATAGCCAGCACAACACTGCTGGAAGGTGAAAGTGCTGTGAAAATAGGAGTCTCATTGCTCACAACAGCAATGAAGCCATTCATAATATCTTTATCTCTGGAGACTCAATAGTGAATTTGTGGGATTTGTGCTGTTTGTTTTGTTTCCTTTTGTTTTGTTTTGTTATTGTTGGGATATTTGCCATTTCTAGACAGACTTATGAAAGGGGATTCTGATATGCAGTTTTTCCTAAAGCTAGTCTTACTTATAACCACTTAAGGGAAGTATAGCTTCAAGAGGAACCAAGCGGAATCAAGAAAGAAAAGAGAAGTGAGGCCTAGAGGGCTTCATAGGCTGAAATGCAATAACATTTTTTTTTCATTCCCAAGCAGTATCTTGTCACTATACAAAAAAATATACAATGCTGAATGAAAGGATGTCTTTTTTTTCAAAAGCTCTTTTTTCCCCTTCCTTTCATCTTTAATAATTTTGCAACTAGAATTCCATTTCCACTAAAATGTCTCATAAGTCACAGCTTCTGGAAGAGAAGATAGAAGCTACACATGAGTCAGTGTAAATATAAAAATGCATGGAATAATCTACAATACTAATAAGAGTCTTTTTCACTGAATTATCTGGAATCAGTTTAAAAATAATTTTGTGTCTTTTTTGTATTATTTAATGATAATCTTGTGTGGTTTTTTGCTTTCTATGTAATGACTTTTTCTTCCAGAGGGAAAAATGTTTAATGAATTGCAGCAAAATATAATTACATAAGTGTGTATTTAGTGGCTTGTGTGAAAAGTCTGTGGAAATGGTGCATAACCATTCATTAAAAGAATCTGAATATCTCACAGTAATCAGACCTTTCCAAAGATGTTTCCTTTTTTTTTTTTTACTTTCCTTTCCCCTTTACTTTTCTCAGTGAATACTGTTATGACAGAATACATCATGTTTGGCAAATAATATGCAGACAGCTGATTGTCTTTTCCCCCTCTTTTTCTATTCCCATCACAAGATAGAATCAAATAAAAATGAATTCAGAGCAGGAAAATCTTCAAGATGATCCCCTGAAGGAATGGAGTTCTCTTATTGTCTTACTATTAAACAGTTTAGGTATAAACTGAATGAAATACGGGATGTCATCTCATCTCTGTCTTTAGCCTGAGGTCTCATGCTGATGATCAGATTCTAAGAGCCTGAATTGGGCTGGTATCTGTAAGTAACTAGTTCATATTCTCCCACCTGTCTCCTGCAGAGAGGACAGTGCCTGTCATGAGGTACAGATCATATGTACTGCAAATCAGAATTCAGCTATAAAATAATAAATATATGTTGAAGAATATGTTGAAGAGTAATAAAATATGTTGAAGAATAACAAGACAAATATTTTTTCCATTTGTTTACATAACCCTCATACACTTTTTCAGACACGTGATCAGTCACCTACAAATGTTAGAGCTTTTCTACTTGCATGTAAGGAGCAGTATAAGTCTTAACACACCCATTTACATGTAGAAAAAAGTGAAGCATGAAGACAGAAGAAATATTAGAAATATCAAATGTATGTTTATGAAGAAAATATGTAACTATAACTGTGTCTGATGAGCCCAGTATCCTGCTGCATTATAATGTTCCAGTTTGAAAATAAGTGCAGGAATTAGTACAAGAACTGGAATAGGGGCTACAAGTCTGGGACATTTTTAGAACAGACACTTATGCAAAAATTTCACTAGAATAAAAGTAACCGTGTTGGATTTGTTCAGCAAAACTAAATTCAATATTCCAATTTCAGAAATGTCAACGTCTTTTGTTTTGTTTGTTTTGGTTTTTTTTTTTTAAATTAATCCTCATGACATTTTGATTCCGAAAAATGAATGAAATCAAATAGAACAAAAAAAAATGAAGGATTCTCATCTGAAGAATTCTATAATGTCAACACTTAATCCCATGTCCCACCAGCAAAGCTTAAATGATAGTTTGGAAGACAATTGTGCAAAATTAAAATCCTTTGAGATGAGCTGTTGGGTAAGGATCCAACTCTCATCACTTTTCCCATGAGGGAAACGAAAACAGAATGTCAAATATTTTTTTTATTTTTGTTAATGGATGTTAAAAAGATTATGTTGGACAAGGTACTCTCAATCTATGCTCAGTGTACCACCCTAAACCTCTACCTTGTTTTGATTTCTAGGTAGGGAATAGAGGAAAGCAGTAGAGCAATTTTTTTGAGTTCTCCGATTTCTTAGAATGAAAGAAGTGGGCTTTTGTATTACACCCTGAGAAAAAGCTTTTCAGCAAGCAAAAATGAAATGAGAAGAACCTCGTTTTGTTCAACACCAATACCACCTCCCATTTTGTCTGGCTTTATTTTTTTGTGGTTTTTTTAAGAATTCCTCTCCCTTTATTTTTTTACAGTTGCATTCTGGGTGCAACAATTTAACCTAAACTGTGATTAGGTTTATTATAAATAAATAATAAATATAAGTTAAAGGACAATTATACTAACTTGTTTTCTTTCACTTTTACCTAGAGGATCTTGTAACTGGGTCTGCACCATCTGCCTTGTGTGGAGGGCCAATGCTTCCACCCAAATGGAGCTGTTGAAGGGGGAGTCTCCAGTGCAGACCTCAGACCGCAGAAAGTGCCAAGATCTTTCTCTTGGGGTAGGGATTGGCAGCAAGGAGGGGTAATGACTTTAGGGAGGGGTAACATCTTTAAACTGAAAGAGGGTGAATTTAGACAAAATATCAGGATGAAATTCTTTACTGTGAAGGTGTTGAGATACTGGAACAAGTTGCCCAGAGAAGCTGTGGATGCCCCATCCCTGGAAGTATTTAAGACCAGGTTGGATGGGGGCCTGGTTTAGTGGAAGGTATCTCTGCCCATGTTGGGGGAGTTGGAAATGGATGACCTTAAAGGTCCCTTCCAACCCAAAACTTTCTGGCATTCTTTTCTATGATTCTATGATATTTAAATACCAAAGACATAAAAGATAGCACTGAGTAACCACTGTGTGCAAAATGCTCTTATTTGATCTATGAGCAGGACGGGCAAATGCAAATATACCTCACTTCACTATCCCCTGTGCAGAGTCTGCCAATTAGACCAGCTGATGCCCTGATGTGAATCCTACATGAGTAACAGCATGGAAATGCATTGACCTCAAAGAGTCAGAGTCAAGCAACAAACAAAATCTTGTGTGACAAAATCTGAGGAAAAAATCAGCCTGTTTAATGAGATATTTCATGGTAAACTGAAAATGTTCACAAAGTGTCTTCCTTTTAAAACATCATCTCTTTAGGTGTTTTACTCGTTGGTACCAAAGATATAAGATGTTAATAAGGAATTATTTCTATGAATTTGTGTTGTAAATATCTTTACCCACTAGAGACGGATGAATGGATATATGTATATAGTTGATAGTGGTGTATCAAAAGGACAATTAAAATATAGTAAAAATATAAAATAGAGATTTTTAAGCTGTTTGATTTTTTGGAAGGGGGGTTTGTTTTTACAAAACAGCAGAGAATAAGTGGGAAAGTTGTGTAATGATGCTGAAGCAGTCTTGTGAGTAACAATTTCACAGTATTTAGGAAACTTTCTGCTACTGGAGGACACAAAAGAATCAAAGGAAAAAAATCGGGGAGTAGTACAGGGGGGCAGCCACATCTCTCTACAGTTATGCAGAAGTCTAGCCAAAATTAAATATGTGTAGATGAAGTAAGTAGGCTGCAGACAGAGGGTAGGAAGAGATTGACTATTCTAAATTAAAACGTCCAGTTCATCTTTCCAAGAATTAACCAGATGGAGAAACTGTGACTGGATTGGTTTGGACACCAGCCAGATGGAGGACCAGTTATTCTGGCTGCCAGGAGAAAGGGGAGAGCAACCTATGAGAAGCACAGCAAGGTCCCAGACAGATGAAGATGTGAGTAGCCCAGGAGCAAGGTCAGCCCTGCCTTGGGTTCTGGCCAGATCACCCACAGCAAGATGGAGAACAGCTTGTGCGGCGGTCAGGCTGCTGCCTGCAGGAGCCAAACCACCTCCCGTGTCAGTGGCAAGGCTGTGGGGTTTCACACAGGGAAGTATGTTGATAGGAGAAACAAGTATTTTTGTCGCTGGATGACTCTACTCTTTAGAGAAGGTTTTGAGAATCAGGAAGCTAAATCTTGCAAGGCTGAAATGAGGCACTTGGATCCTGTTGTTTTGTGCAAAACACTGAAGATCTGCTTTCTATTTTTCACCTTGCTTTCTGAAGTGGAAATTCAAATTTCCCTGTGTTTTCAAGATCAACAGTAACACTTATTCTAGGCCCAGTCTCAAATTTGACCATTTTGGCAAAAGTTTTCTCTGTCTCATGTTTTTTATATGTGAGTGTTTTCTAAGTTTTAAAGGTTAATTTTTCCTTTCTCCTTAACAACATTTCATGCCCGTATCCAAATGCAGATTTGAAATCTCAAAGTTTGCACCACAAAGCTGTGGAACAATGCATATGACTTAGTTAATAATCTAGAAACTAAGATACACGAACAATATATATGTATCTTCTTTCACAGGGACTATTACACTAAAGGTACCAAAAAGCAGGGTTTATCTGCTTGGTTGCACTTCTGATCTTCTGTGATTGTATGTAACCTCATAAAATTGATCTGCTTTGCAATAAAATGACACTCACTGGAGTAGTGATTAGTATAGCTCTTTATCTTATCTCTCATCTTAATTTCAGTGATGAGTGCTGTATATGCTAGAAAGCTGAACATGTCCTGGTATTCAGGGTCCTATATGCTGTGGAGGATTCTCTAGTGATGGCAGCTACCTGTTCAGAGTATGGAAGATCTGACAAACTGGTATGAAAAAGAATATCAGAACTAAATTTAATAAAGAGTGTAGCCATAGCTATCTAGTTCTGCACTACATTATATGGACTTGACAATTTTTTCCTTCAGCCATTGGTATCACCATTTTACTACCTCTATAGAATTGTAGTTTCCCAATTAAGTAAACTCTTTAATCCAAACAGTGCTTCAGGTCTTTGCTACCATCAGTCTGGACTGTATGAAGAAAGAAGCAGTTTCAAGATTTATAGCTTGTTAGTTTAAACTATGTTACAGAAAACAAAATCAAATGGCATATGCGATTGCAAATTCTGTATTAAAAGTATGCTCCAGGCCTGACCTGCAGAGAATAATTTCTGCATAGTCTCTCACATGGCTCTATAATAAATAAAAAAAGAAAAAAATCCACTATGTCTAACAAGACAATCAGTTTATCAGGTTTATCAGATTTCCACTGTCAGTGACTTCGTGCCTGACTTTAGAATGCTCAGTCAGTCAGTGATGCTATAAATGTCTTATAAATGGAGTATATTTTAGGACCACCTTTTCCAAGAAAGGAAGCTCAGCCTTCTGCTCCAGGCCTTACCAGGCTTTGCCCGGATTCATGTCTGAAAATCTTTTTAGCTTGTTTAACAATAAAAGAGGTTATCCAATGATCAGTTTAATAATGATCTGATTTTGTTTTCTCTTTGTTTAGCTTTGTAAAATTCTGTAACTGTGTATACAGATGCATTTGTGTATATAGTTATTTGCACTTTGATATCTGCTTGATATCCATATTCAGCAGCTGTGTTTGGTGCAGAATGAACTCTCTATGACCCTGGAGTGAAATGCTGCACAGTGGAGGGGAGGCACAGGATAAGAGTAGAGGCCTTAAAATTATGGGCATGGGATGCTACTAGAGATGACATGCCAATGTTTATGAGAAGAACATAACCTGGTAGCCTGGGTGAACACATAAAACATGCCATATACAGTGCATTTGGGTCTGACATAGTCCTGCAGAAGAATGAAGAAAGATCAAGGTACTACAAATGAGGGAAAAAAAATAAAAGTCCCCAGGCAGTGAGGGGGAAGATGTTATCCATAGCAAGAGTTAGCTACTTCCAGTGAAGAGCTACAGATGCTGATGCTTCAATGTAATCTTTCCTTCAACCCTCACTGACCTCAACACACAGCAGGGCACTAGAAAGGATGAACATTTCACCAGAAAAATAAAGGGAGCATACTGGGAAATTAGAGCATATTAATTTTAATTGTCCATATTTTGAACTACGACTTATTAATACGGTAATGGTGATAATATTAGTTACTTTTTCATTTGACTCTTGAGACTATAATTTGAATAAAAACTTCTTGGTTTTGAAGATAAATGTGTTTGTTGCTCTTTGTTTATAACATGATTCAAGACCTATTAATTCAAAAGGAATTTAAGCAACCCATTCTACAAATCAGGTGCACAAAAAAGGTAGCACAAGTATGCATTTACCACGGAGTTTTGGAATTTGAGATTCTTTTTTCATCAGACAAGTTCATATTTGCCCAATAGCATGAAGTTTTTGGGGTATTCAAGCAAAAAAAAAAAAGGAGAGGCTTATGAGTAGCTATTTATATGTCTTTTCTCAGCATTCTGAACATAGTAAAAAATTATTTGGTTCACACACAGAAAAACACAATACAGATAACAAATGAAAAAGACAGTGTTGCCTTCCCATTTCAGTGAAGAGATTCAAGAGGACGATTTAAGATGGTGTTTATGACTTCAGTTTTGCAATCTCTTCCTAGGTCAAAACATATATTCTGCATGTTCAATTACTGGAATGAAAAAAGTAATTTTCCTTAATTTAATAACTTTATTACTATAAGCAATAAACTAAGTTGTCAAAAAATGATGTGCAAACAATAAATCATGTCCATTGGCTGATGTGACAGTTTCTCCTGGATCATAAAACTTTCTGGAACCTAAATTTCTAAGAACATGAGCATTCAAATATTTCTTCTTCAACACAATAAACAAATTCAGTTTGTCATTTAGTAATGATATTTCCAGAGGAAGTTAGTTGATCACACATCACAGGTTAATTTTTCTCAATTAATTTGTCTGACTAACCAGATACAATGGGTTTATAGAGTATTATATGGCTTAAGGATTATTTTCAAAAGACCATCTTCAACAAAAGTAGAAATAAGGTATACAGAATAATACCCTAAGATTCATCAAACAAGGAAATAAGTTTTTTTCATTTTCCTTTCTTAATGTCACACAATATAATATTTACGAATTATAGTTTAGTACTTTTTTAATATAAACTTTTATAATCATTCTTGAAATAAAAAATATAGTAAGGGAATGTAGAGCTGTTCAAAATGTAATTTGTAGCTAATAAAATTAACACAGAAATATTACAAGGATTAATATTCATTCTCTAGAGGTCAATGATAAGATATTTCATTTTTAGTTGTATTTGACTTTCTGCCCTTTTTGCTTCAAATGCAAATACATTGTCACAAACTAATTCACTCTTTCATATTACATCTTCACCGTTTGATTTTATTTCATAAAACCTTCAGACTACCAGGACTGTAATTCTGCAAAAAATAAGGGCACTGCTCAAGAAATAAATCTATTCTGAAGTGTTACCCCAGTAGGTCAATAATATTATTAGCTTTTCATATTATGCACCATAATGTCTAGGAGACTTTAATAAATAGTATTTTCATTGTATTAGGTACTGTACATACAGAGAATAAAGTTCCTTCATCCAAAATATATATACCCTAAATATTTCAATTAAAAATCAGAAGTTCTGATGCTGTTTTTAAAGGTTAAGTCTGATATTCTTAAATTAAAAACAGTAATTCGTCATCTGTATTTGATCTGTTTGTTTTAGGCATAACCGGGAAAATATCAAAAAATGGATTTTTCTTTTAACAGCAAAAAAAAACTTGAAAAAAGGTGTATGTTCACAGCAGAGCACTTCCAGTGCAAAGAAATTATCATGTTTGAATTGACCAGTATCAGTGGGTCTGAAAAGATGGAGATTTTTTAACAGGTTATGTTTGCATAAGAATTTGAATGTTCTGTTCAGTGACCCTAGCAGATCAGAAAGAGATAGAAAATGTTCTGAGACTTCAGCTTCTGTGTGTTGCCATTCAGGAAGTACAGCTAAAAGTACAAATGAAAACCATATATTCACAGATATTTTTAAAAGTAAAAACTTGTGCATCTTTGCTTGCTTTGTACTCATTTCTTAATTGATTCAAATTACTTTCTTGTCTTAAAGGGAAAAAAAAAGTATTCCCAGTGTTATATACACATAAGTTGCATTTTGGCTGTGTTTAACTGTACTGAGTACTTAGGCCAATTTTGTACTGGTATTTTGCACCAACCTCTTACACCGATATTTACAAGGTGTGTTCTTCATAATCACTTAATGCAATATCCATCCTTCTTTATCTAAACTGTATTAAACATAACAGGGATAACTACTTACAACAATATTCAAAAATATTTTTGCTTTGCAGACCATGCTCAGACCATGCTTTTTTCTGAGAATATTTATGACCATGAATTTCAAGAATACTTAAAATATGTTCAGCAGAAATTTTGAATAGATGCAGTACCAGGACAAAAGTAATTTTGTCCAAGTAGAAGCACTGGAATAGGCACATTGGATGAGACTAAGGTCTAGCTAGAATAGGAGACAGTTTTCAACAGTTTGTAATATTCACTGATCCAGAAAGTTACCAAAATGAGGTAGCAAGGCATTATGGGGTAACATGATTCTCACTTCTTTTTCTGAAGTATTTTTATCAATAGCCTGATCAAATCCTTAGGTGGATTCAGGTTTCTCCAACATTTTCCTGAAGACAAAGAAAGGTAAAAAAATATTTCCAACAAAGCAGAGTAGATGTTGGAAGAGACAGTAGGCTTCGAAACAGTGATAACTGTTCAGAATGGCCCAAATAACTGAAGCCTTTCCACAGAGTGAGTAAATTGAAAACATGTATCATAATTCCCTCCACTAGATTGGGAAAAAGACTCTGCACAAGGACTGGTTAGTATGCATTTCTTGAAGAAATGAAGAGCAAGTTAGGATCTAAGAAAATAACCCCAATAAAGTTATAATATGTAAAGACTCATAATTAAAAATTTACTATCTGACCCATAACACTGAAGATTTGGGTTCAGAATTGTCCTATTTCTTGTTTTTGGAGAGGGTGCATTAGCAGTCCAGGGCCTGAAGTGATTTCTCATAAAAGTATCATAAAGATGTTTGGCCCAAAACACAAAGTGTTCCAAAGTATAGCAAAAATAAATAGATAAATAATTAAATAAATAAATAAACACTCAGATTGGTATGGAAAGTAGTTACTAGAAAAAACAACACTGCTAGGTATTACATATCAGTACAGATATCTCCAAATTGTAGTACATTCAAATTTTTGCTCAGGATAAAATGGGGAAATAGATAAGATGGTTGTGATTGTTTTTTGGGGGTTTTTTTTGTTTGTTTGTTTGTTTTTTTTTACCAGGCTGGAAAGAAAGTAGCCAGTGGAAGAAGATAACAAAGAGCGCTATTCATGTCATCAAATATGTCTAAGGTGAGAGAAATAGCAATCTGGTATAAGCTAAAAATCAACTATATAATAAAGGAAACAAAATCAGCTACATAGTAAAATACACTGAAACGAAGTATGATTTGACATGAAATAGGAAGGCTGAAAGCTGGTAATTATTTTTAAATATGGCACCAAAATAAGAAACAGTTGGTATTTGCAAAGAACAGATGTTAAAGATCATTATTATAACCACTGGCAATATTGTATCTTATAATATGCAATATGCTAGCACAAAATAGCATAGAAGGAAAAGTAAACCTCTGTTTAAAATACTCACAGTTTTATGGGCAAAAAACTGTCTTGATTAGTATTAATCGAGATCCTAAAAATGTAGTACATGCCTTATGTAATTTAAAAGAATCACACTTTGTTTATCTAAAGATAAAGTAGAAAAAAAGTTCAAACTCTCTGAATAAAGAAAGAAGCATAAAGAACAGTGACACCTTATAAAGCGGGTAAGTGCAGAAGAGCTTCTCACATCTGCAGTGGAGCAGATGACAAACATCATTACTGTGAACATCCATATCAGCATCTAAGTTACACGCACATTTGAACAGTGCAAATGTACTACTCCCAACGGGAGATGTCACTGCGTGCTGCCAGCCATGGAAAAGAACGATGTTTCCTGTACCCTGTTGTAAACACAGTGTTTTGGAGTCCATGGGACATTCAATGGAGACCTTAAAGGAAAGATATAGAAGTTTAAACCAGTAAACTATCTAGCTCATAGCTAATTTATGAACCAGGAAGAAATTACTTGCCAGAAACCAAATATGCATACAAAACCTCAAGAAGAGTTTCCAGGAAAAAACCCAAACAACCCTGTTTAAACATAGAATGTGTCCTGGCCTGAGTAATACTGGGGCAGATTATAGGGTAGAGAGAGTCGGGTTGGTTTTGTTTTGGTCTTTTTTTTTGCTGGAGTAAAAGGACTGTCAGAAGATGGAAGACTAGATGAGCTTTGAGAATGACATTCTGATAATGGTCCACCTTGATCCTCCCGTCTGTTTTTCCTTTTTTATATCCCTAACATGGGTTTACAAAGAAGAGATTATCTTGAGAAAGTATGCACCTTCTTTTTGTTAAGGATAGCTGCAATAACTTCAGTACACAGATTAGGAACACAGAAAAATGAAAAGCCGGGGATTTTCAGGCACTAAAAATATCTTTTACAGCTTGAACTTGACTTGGTTGTCCCAAGTTGTGTTTTAATGTTGCTGCTTATTATACTTATATTTTATTTGCTCCTTTCCTATCATCTAATAAGGAAACTGAAACTGCAAGGATAAAAAAGACAGAGAGGGAAAGACATACATAATGTAATTCATACAAAAGTGCTCTAAGTGGCTCATTTAGATATAGTTTTGACATATGGGCTAAATTAAGACTTTAAATAGTGCAATACATCTTCTAATGCAAAAGAAATAGTATAAATGGGACTCAATTAATGAGCGGAAAATGTAAAAGACATTCTGGAAAAGCTATAAATTGCTTACTAAAATAAACCAGCAAAATTAATAGATAATGATTCTTGCAGCTCACTGTCATGTCCTCTTAACCACAACATCCATCAGAAAAAAAAAACATGCTTAGACCCAGTTATTTTACTTATTGATGCTGCATGAGTGAACACTCTGATGAGGATAATTGAAAGTCTCTTAAAAAGGTTAATCCTTCCAAGGCCCATGTGTTCACGCATGGCTCCCAGCTTCTGAAGTAAAAAAGAGGCATCTATCAGCAAGGCATAAATCCTTAGGGTGAGGGGATGGCTTCTGGTCTCTGCTCCAGGCAGGGCCTGGCTGCCTCCCACGCTGCTGCTCCTGCAGGAGGAGCTGGCCTGCAGATGGATGGCAGAGCAATGGCACAGCAGGCAGCCCTGAGGGAACAGGAAAAGGCAGAGAGAGGTGGGCAAGGGGCAGGTCCCTGCCTCATCCACTGGCACTGCTGTGTCGCTTTTCCTTCCAGGGAGGAGGGGAACAAGGCAGAAGGACACAGCCCTGTGTGTTCCGCCACAAAACGATTAAGACAACAGAAGTTTTTATTTCCTTTCCTGTAACTGTTGATGTTACCGCTATTGCCATCTTCTGAGATAAATTATTCATTTCAGGCTTCAGCAGTTTTATTTCATGCTCACAGAGGAAAAACTGATGAGGTGTTGTGATTATTTATATTACTGCTGGGGATGGTGACTTTAACACTGACATTCAAAACCGATGTATAGTTCTGCTTTACAAAAGGTACATGTGATAGTTAGTATGTCATCTTTGATTAGTGAGCTGCCATTTAATTCCTCAAAGAACAGCAATTATTTTCTTTTTTTTTTATTAGACAAATATGAAGAATGCAAAATATTAAGATGATTTCTGCTCTTTGATCTACTTGTATGAAGACTTTTTCTTCTTACAGTATTTTTAATTGCTTTTAAGATAACCTAGGTAAGCATGTTCTACCACTCTTAGCAGTGCCCTAGACTCCAATGAAATTTTGTGTATTTTTACTTAACTTGTCTGGTGTCTGCCATAACTACAGTTCTAGGGGTCTTTTCTTTTCTTTTCTTTTCTTTTCTTTTCTTTTCTTTTCTTTTCTTTTCTTTTCTTTTCTTTTCTTTTCTTTTCTTTTCTTTTCTTTTCTTTTCTTTTCTTTTCTTTTCTTTTCTTTTCTTTTCTTTTCTTTTCTTTTCTTTTCTTTTCTTTTCTTTTCTTTTCTTTTCTTTTCTTTTCTTTTCTTTTCTTTTCTTTTCTTTTCTTTTCTTTTCTTTTCTTTTCTTTTCTTTTCTTTTCTTTTCTTTCTTGATGGAGGCCAGTATTTTTGCAGTGATACTGGAGCAAGTTTACAAATTTAGAGAGAAGCATGACAAATTATGTGATCACATGCTTAGATATATTATCATCTGGAGACAGAACTGTCAAAAATTAAACACTCAGTATAAGCCTATGAAAACATGGGCATATGGAGGTCTTCATGTATACATCCACTTTCTATGAGCTGTAGATATCTCTGCTGAGGAAAGATGAGGGCAAATATGTATATTTGCTTTCTGCACACATGCATAGACCTGAACCTTTTTATCTTCAGTTTGTCATAGCCAGTTTGGTTTCATCATTTTGCTTTGGTTGCACATTAATAATTTCACATATAAAGCAAACATGCATTTTTCTGTTTGTTTTGGGAGTTCCATCAAACTAACTAATATAAATATTAATTTTGGTCATTAACACAATCCCAGGGATAAACAATGCAATGATGTAGACATAAGATGGCAGCGTGGCAAAACATGATTGAGAGCAAATATTGGAATCAAACTCTTGAATGGGGAGAAAATGCAAGTTTTTTTACGTAAATTTAAAGATCAAAATGAGGGAAACATTTCAAGCAAACTGGTAGAGAATTGGATACAGGTCATTACATCTGAATGTTTTTGAACCACCCAGGCAATAAGATTATGCTATGGATAAGGCAATAGATCCACAGAACTGAGGAACATCTCACCATGCAGAATATTTTGAAAAGCCTACACAGTTATTGTGGTGTTTAATAAAGAAGAGCCTAATCATGAAAGGGCAATCTATTACAATATATGACTTTTTTGAAACACTGAAATCTGCTAACAATATAGGAAAAAAGGAGAAGCAATATATGAAGGAATAGGATAAAATATGCACTGTGCTCTTCATAGGCAGGGCAAAAAAAAAATGAATGCCATCCTTTATGAGGCAGCATGAGGATAGATATCAGAGGAATGAATCTAGCAGTGAAAATAGGTAAGTGTTGTTTCTTGATTATAAACTGGTAGGCATTGAGCTAGGGGTGATTTACACAGGAGTTTATCATGTGATGTAACAGAAAAATTGTTTGAGGGTGATGGAGGTCTAGATGCAGGAGGGGAGATACGTAATAACATTTGGCTTTTAGGCCAAACTATTGAAACATCTGTCAGCAATGTTTTAAGTTCAGATGATTCTGCCTTTTGGTAAAGGAATGACCTAATTAAATTACCTTTGTAATTGGTATTGTAATAAAAAAATAAACTAAATTACCAAATTACCTTTTGGTAAAGGAATGGCCTTAAGGTCCAACTCAGTTTCATTTTCTACAACACCGGGGGCCTCAGATATGAGGTTATCCTAACATCATTTCTTTAAAAGTCAAAAGGCTGCTGTACCAGTTGGTTCCAAAAGTCAGTTTTCAACAATGTAATAATTGTCCTTAGTCAAACTTTCTACCTATTATCCAAAAGATAGCTTTATACTGCATGAACATATTTTCAGTCTTCAGTAGTTTTTAAACCCATTGAATGAAATGTGGCAGGAAGGATCTTTTCTTTCAAAATTTATTTCTCTATACTTCTCTGAAATCTTTTAAAACTTCTTATGTCACTGGCCTCAGAATGTGTCTTTTTTTTCCATGTTCTTGTGCCTTTGTAAGCTCTCATCAGCATCAGATCGCTTGGCACGAGATCTGGTATAAAGGCAGTGATTTTGATTTGCACTAGGGACTACAGCAGCTGGACCTCATATGAAACTCTGTTCCCATTCTGCCTTGATTATAAAATCTGTAAAAACATAACACTTTCAATTCTTGCTAGATCATGAAGACTGTATAGCAAGGGCTAACCTCAAGTTTTATGTTTACATCCAATCTTTGTTTCTGAAAATCAGTGAAATAGAACAATCAATAATTTTTCTTCCTTCAGAGACTTTAATTCAGTTCTGGAATAAGATTTATACAAAAACATTCCTGAGGCTTCAGATGCTGGCTGTCAGATAGAAATTACAGTTTTAAGAATCTGTCATTGCAAGTGCCATTCACTCCTAAACAGAATTAAGTAACTATGCCAAGTCAACCAAACAAAAGAAAAGCTGGGCAATTTGCTTCACATATTTACAAAAATGACGTCTTTTTTTATACCACTAACTATTTGAGAGGAGTACTGATGTCAGAGCATGAGGCTGACTTTTAACATGCAAGTAAATTTATCCATTTTAAACAAAAGACTTTGCGCTACTCCCAAATGCTTTTTTTGCTCAAAGATAAATAGCCCAATGTCACTTATGGAATATCCTAAAGTGCTTTACATCAACAAAAGTTACTATCATAGGTATTTGAGTGAATTTTTACTTCACATTGAATTATTATTTATGTCATCCCTGCAGATATATGACTCCTCTGCAACATACTTTCATTAGGATTTAATAGGTTATTCCTAATGAGTTGGCTTCTTTCTTTCTTTTCAGCTTTTTCCCCGTAGTAAAACTTGTTACTAGAAAAAAAACCTGTATATTTAAAAGGGTACACCTCGGTGATATGTTTTTTATTGAAGAGTGTGTTTCTGAGCTGTTAGCAGAGCAATACTTAGGAGATAATAGCTCATAAAGGTTGGAGTACGCTCTATTTTTCATGTGGTAGTATAATAAGAAAAACATGACAGGTTGGGAGGAAGAACCTTGAAGTGATAGCTACCTGAATAGAAATGAAAAATGGAGGGGAAGAAGTTGAATGACCTTGCTCTGTCATATGTGTGTCACACTCCCAGATCAATGATCAGTTCTAGCAGGACACAGGCACTTGCCTTAGTGACCTCAACTTGCTAGTGCTGGTGGGAGTCAGTTACTACTGCAAAGAAAAAAGAGAAGAGATGGACTGATGATAAATATCAGGGAATGGATGGAGAAAAAAGAAAAAAATTTGGATAGAAATCTCCAGACAGAATGAATCCTTGGAGAAGGACAGTTGGCCCAGTAAGTGTCATATTTGCTGAGGTTTCCCTTTTTTCTTTTTCTCTCTTTCTTTCTTTCTTTCTTTCTTTCTTTCTTTCTTTCTTTCTTTCTTTCTTTCTTTCTTTCTTTCTTTCTTTCTTCCTTTCTTCCTTTCTTCCTTTCTTCCTTCCTTTCTTTCTTTCTTCCTTTCTTCCTTTCTTCCTTTCTTCCTTTCTTCCTTTCTTTTTAAATTTTTTTTGTGCAAGTTCATGAGGCTTTGTTTTTTTCTGGCAATAAGTGTATTTTGCATTTATGTACAGCCTATCATGCTTTCTGAATTGTAAAAATAAGAACTATTCTGATGAAAGAATAATTGAATTCAGCACTTGCGTATTGCTAACACAAAAGCCAAACAAAGAAATAGCTTAGCAATGCACCACAATACTCTGCAAAGAAAAGGAAACTTGCTTTGCAAATTGACTAAAGATTGTATGAGATACAAGATGAAATAGTGAAACTCTTATTCTGGGTTTCAGTAGACTGTGGGTCTTTTTGAACTCCAGCACTGTCTGGCAGATAAGTGAATAATAAACTTGTCCCAATTCTCTACATTGTCTAATCTGTCCTTTGTGGGCTTGATCCAAAGCAGAAACCTCATAATTAACATACTTTTAACATGAATTCCATTTTAAGCAAGAACAGAAACCAAGGAACAATTCACTATATGAATATTTGACTGCTTCTTGTATGTAAATTGAAAGCAACCACAAAAGGAGTGATCTAGCCTAATGAAGCATACAGTGATGATAAAATTTAATAAAAATATGTTGATATTGGTAAAGATAGTGATAAAGACATAAAGAATAAAGATATGAAGATAGATGTAAAGTTATAAAGATAAATTTAAAAACATATGCACTTCTTCTATAGAAGAGAGTTTTCTTCTCTCATGTGTATCCTATGAGGAATCTCATGGGGAAGACCCTCAATTCTATTTTAGGGTCCAAGATGGGTTCTAATATTAATATTCTAAAATCCCTTCTATTTTCAGCCTGCTTTCACATTACAGACTAAGTCTCTCTTGCTTTCCACTCTCTTGAACATGATGCTCAAAAAGAATATTTTATTTCAGCATAAAGAAAGGTTTCCCATTTGAATGCTTTATATTTAAGAAAATACATATCCATATAATTCTGCTTTCTGAATATAATCATGAAGTACTGTACATGCTTGTTGGGTTTCTCTAATTGAGAAAATGTGAATTAGCATGATCAAGGGCTATAGACTTTTAAAATGTTCATATGGGCGATTTGCACATTATATCTTTGACTGTTGCTTGGTCTTGCCTTTGGTCGTTACTCCCTCTTTTTCTGCATTCATTAAATAGAGACAGCCTCATGCAGCACTGGGAGATTATGCCCTCTGCCAAGCAGCATGTCTCTGCCCTGGAGGATGCTGAATAGTACATCTGAGACAGTTAGGAGGACAGATCTAAATCTATGCTCTTATTGGGTTGCCAAGGGTACTTATGCCCTCGCCAAGCAGATGAGGATTTTTAATATGTTTTCTTATTTTTCTTGTAATGACCCTTTCTCTGCTTGTGAAAGCTGCAACTGTATCCTGCTCTGTATTCAGTTTTGTGGCAGAGCCATGTTTAGGCTTATTTAAAAAACAGTTATGGAAATAAAGTAAGTGACAAGGCCTTGGACATATATATAGACACACACAGATGCACACCCATGTGCATACTCATATGCACACGTATTTGTATCCAAAATCAGTATTACTAAGATTTGTTACTTCCTCCTGCAAACAGGAAAATAGAATTTCACACATTTTGTCTTGGTCCTGGCAAAGATCAGTTAACCAAAAATATGGATTAAAGGCAAAGATGCACGAATTGTGATGTCTTCCTCTATTATGTAAGTGGACTGTTATCAATGTGAGCTGACATCTGTCTGTATTAATTTTGAATTACTCTGCTGGCCTTCTTTTGCCAAGACAAATAGACTGGTAAATGTAATAAACTAAATTTTTATTGTATGAGGAGAAATAGTATCAGGAGCTTGCTGAAAATGTAAAAAAACCCAAAAGACAGAGCTTTCATCTCTCCTAAAAGATGGACTCCAGAAACAGAAGGAAAACCACAAATGTTTCTGAAAAAAAGAAACAGAACAAAGGTACGGGGGCAGGGGGAGAGGATCAGCCCTGCTGAGGTGAAGGTTCATTTTCCCCCCAAAAAAGCAGCTCAGCAAACTGTGGCAGATGTCACCCTGACAGGGAAAGTGGCAAGCGGCCATCTCAGCTCTGCTTGTAACTTCTTTCACAAGAGTCAAGCTGCTTTTTCCACTCCATTCAGCATGTTTGTGAGTGCTGGGTTTGTTCAGAAGACAAAAAAGGGCAAGAGCTCTAGAATTCAATAGAAGGTCAGAATGGCAATCTTTTTCGTGGGGCCGGGCTTCCTTTTATACTGTGACATCTGGAGCCATTACCAGAACAAATTAGAGCAATTCAAAGCACCAGCAGGAAAAACTGGGTTTTCTGTTTTTCATACAGCAGAGCTACAAATTTGAGAACAGGAGCTGGGG
Source organism: Machaerirhynchus nigripectus (assembly GCA_013397975.1). NCBI lineage: Eukaryota > Metazoa > Chordata > Aves > Passeriformes > Dicruridae > Machaerirhynchus > Machaerirhynchus nigripectus. Next base: position 653,679 of record VZRQ01004580.1, on the reverse strand, counting down.
CTCCCAACAACTCAGCATAGCAATAGATTTGCTACACTTGCTTTACAGATTCATATGGCAACAAATGTAATCAGTGATTAAGCTAAAGATGTCCACCCTTCAGCACAGCCTCCACAAAAAGAACAGAAGAAATAATTACACTGATGAGTTTGCACTTCATTTTCAGCCTATTACAGCATGAAGTACTGATAGTTCCAAGGAGGCATGCAGCAGAATACGGAGCACACCTCCTCTTTCCGTCTGGCATTTTAATATCAATGACTAATGCAATTTTTTTAATTACATATTCCAGTAAATAATAATGCATACTTTACTTTTTTGGTATGGATGTAGACTCCTTAGACTATTTAGAACATTAAGTCAGTTACTGGTGCTAAATATTTTGAATATTTGGCTGACTTTAAGCTTTAGTGTTCATATTCTTTTCCATTTCACCCTATACTTAAACAGAAACAAATTCTACTGCCTGCAAACAGGAGAGCTGCACAGTTAATACATCTTCTGGGTACATTAGCTGCAGGCAAAACCAGGTCTTACACATGTAATCTATACTTGTTAGTGGGACTCTGTTCAACAGTAAAACAATTTATTGTGTCAAATGGGACTGAATCTCACTTTCAGGAGACTTTCACAGCTTTTATTGTTAAAATCTTTCCCTTGTAATAATTCAGTTTTCATTTTGATTGTATAAACTTTTTTTTTACAAAATATACCTTGCTGTGATTCAAGCAGAAAAAATGCATCTTGATGAGGTTGAGCAGAATTGTATTTGCAATACCAAGGTCCCTGTTCTGTTAATAGGAAATATCTGAATAGCAAAGATATGCTGAGCTCTGTTAACTCAGCATTTGTAAAAATGTTCCCTTCAGGCACCAATCTCACCTTCAGGCTGAGAGCCTGTTCTGACATGTCTCTGATATCTTGGTATTGGGCTGATGGCCAGCACATAATGCCTTTTACTTGTACTGCTGAGGGGACGTGGGGGACTCAGACTATAGACACACAGAATGGTTTGGTTTTGAAAGGACCTTAATCTCGTTCCAACTCCGCTGCCATGGGCAGAGACTGCTTCTGACAGACCAGGTTTCTCAGAGCCTCATTCAGCCTGGCCTTGAACACTTCCAGGGATGGTGCAACCACAGTTTCTCTGGGCAACATGTTCCAGTGTCTCACCACCCCCACTGTAAAGAATTTCTTCCTAATATCTAATCCAAACCTACCCTCTTCCATTTAGAAGCTATTCTCCCTTGTTCTATCATTACATACTCTGATAAAAAGCCCCCCTCCACTTTCCTCATAGGACCTCTTTAGGTACTGGAAGGCTATAATCAGGTCTCTCTGGTGGCTTCTCTTCTCCAGGCTGAACTACCCTGACTCTCTCAACCAGTCTTCACAGAAGAGGTATTCCAGCTCTCTGATCATCTTCACGGCCCCCATCTTCAATGTACTGTTTCTCTCAAACTGCAGATTATTTAACCAACTACTGTATTTAGAACAGGTTCCTGAATAGATACATAATTTAAAAAGTAAGCGATTGAAAGTACATCTTTTACTACACAACAGGCACCGTCTAAATAGAGAGAATCCATTTGTTCATGCTTTGTTATCAGGAAGAACGGCTCTCCGTGCAGATTGAGTAAGATTGAAGGATCTAAAAGTTGAGTCCCAGTGACACTAAAATTAATCATGGAGTAAATCTTCTAACTCTACCAATAATAACATCTTTTTTTCCCCTGCCTTTTATAGCCTCACAATTTTTAATTTTCCAGAATTGTGATCTCATGAAAATAACGTGTGTTACTGTCTTAGTTCATAGGGGCATGGTGCAAAGTTTTCACCCTGCTGTGTATTAATTCTTATCTGCCAGTGTTTTCTCATTACATCACCTTCAAGAAGACATGCTGTTTTCTCAACAGAACCCTTGATACTGAAGGACATCAGTCATCAAACAGAACAAAAGCATTTTGAAAAACTGTTGGGAAACTGGTAAATATTTCCTTATCATCTAGTTTGATAGAATTAAAAAAAAAAAAAAAAACCAACAAATTTTTCATTAGTTCTTATCCAGAAGACTTCAAACATCCATTTAAGATAAAGACCTCTTTACACAGAGATGGTCCAAAGCTATCTACCATCAGAACAGGGTTTCTGTCTTGTTTATGGAGTGTCTTGTGTTCAGTAGGACCCCTAAGTATGAGAGTAGCACTGGATGAAACAAGTTTTTTCTCTATAAGAGAAAAAGAGCTCTATAAGAGCTACTCTTCTGAGGAGCAGGGAGTTGGACTCAATGTTCATTACGGGTCCTTTCCAGTTTGAGATACACTGTGTTCTAGAAGATATTATACTTTGCATAACTTGCAAGCTGAATCACTGTAACTAGCTTTTTGTTTTGTTTTTTGACTTTTAATAGAGCTGGACATAACCTCTAGAATGATGAATTCAAGCCTGTTCTGGTGGAATTTTATTGTAAATCCATATTTTGACATGATAGTCCATGAAAAAAGCCTACCAGAGCTGATATTTGAGACCTAGTTAACAAGAAATGCAGTATTTCTTTTCTCACAAAAATAATAGCAGAAAAGACAAACCAAGGGTTTCACCATTAAGTATAATCCAATATTCACTTGTCAGAATAAGTCAAGCTGACCACACACTTGCAAATACAGAAACCAAAACTGAATTTACCCAGCTATGATCGGTTTATCCACTCATTCTATGCAAAGGAGGTTACTATGTTACCATGTTGCTAAGATTAATTTACAAGCCAATATATGGCTGTGCTTTGCCCCTGCCAACACATGGGTTTACTGTGATGACCCACTGGAATTATCAAAAAGAGTTTATGAATATTCTTTATCCAGAATTTGGCTAGCACCTAATGGATTTTAAAAGGACACTGTCGCACTAAAAGGAACTTGAGCTGAGTAAAACAGCCACCAATTTGAGAAGTTTGCATTTTATTTGGTACAAGCTGTACCACAACTTGTTTATAGCAACCAAAAGTTTTAGTTTCACGTGACACCTAAAAGAAAACCCTATATCCCATTCTCAGCTTAATCTAAGTAAAAACCATCTTAACATAGTAGATATGCTAAATTGCTTATTAACTGGTGTACACCTTACCTCCGTGGAAGCACTTAGGTAAACACAGCTTAGGATCAGTGGCAGAACAAGAGTATATAGGATTTTGAGAGAGTTGCATTTCACAGTGCATATTTTTAGCTAGAGGCATTTATTTAATGAAACTATTTATTTCGGAGTCAATATTCCTTGTCTTTATTGTTTCACAGGAATATACAAATTCCTGCAAATAATTAATATCAGTGAGCCCTGAGGAAAGAAGCAAAACTATCTAGAGTCTCCTTTACACTACATCACTTCATGACTTTTGACAGTGACAACTTCCTTAGAGAAAATATGTTTCAGGATACTTGTTTTACGTATTTGTTTCACATTCTAAATGGCATTCATTCTACTTTTGCTGCAAAGGAACCTACACTTCCTGAGCATGCTGACAGAATGTGAATCATACTCAAGGCTGATAACACACTTTGCTGTTCAAAGTACATGCCAACCAAAATAGAACTTTATTAAGTTCTTCCATCTAGACTTCCTCCCAGCTATTCCCTTTTAAACAGATGACTTTTAAATGCTCTGTAATTAATGTTAAGCTGGTTTAGTTAAAGCAGAAGATGAGATCCTGACATGATCGATATCACAACACTCTATTCTCCAAACTGAATCAAATGACCTGTGAAAAGTACTTTCTATTTTTATAGCCTTACACCTTTGTATCTGTAGACAATGAGCAGAAAGTAAAACCTGGGTCTAAAATGAAATAGCCTGTCTGTCAACATCCAAAACTAAGATTCCCAACCTGGGTAGTTATTACAACCAGTAAAGCAGAAATACAACTCAGCAGATGAATCACACTCAGATGATAATTCTAAAATGCAGGGATTGAAAGGAATGTTTATGATGTATTAAAATGAAATTATTTAAAATTAGCTTCTACATTAATCTCTTACTCATGCTTACTAGAACATTGTACTGCAGAGCTTACTGAGATATGGGATCATAAGATGCTTTCAGCTATATAATTATCTCATTGCTTATTACTAGAAATAGTTCTAAAAGTGTTTTCCATTTTGTTTTTCACTTTTTCCTTTGCATTATCTACTCTGAGTGCATTGGTTCTCGCAGGGAAAACCCAAGCTATATGCTTTTACATGCAGAAAGATTTTTCTTATTCACCAGGGTGGCTAACCAGGATAATTGTATGTGTAAAGATAAAGGCTTGTATAAAGAAAGGGCAGCAAAACTCAGCTGAGATATTCTGGCGCAGGTCACCTTTCCAAGGGTAGAAATAACTCTCTTTTCACCCTCAGTACACAGAGAGTCAAGGTTTCCCTTCTCTAATGCATGAGGAACACATCTGCCCGAACAGAAGGGTTTTTTACTGATTTGTTGTAGAAAATCACAATAGTGGTCATTAAGCTGACTCTCACAGAGAAGAAAAAGTAAATCTGTAATTCTTTGTTCTGTATGTGCAGTGTAGCAGTCATACACTGTCCTCATAACCACAGTCTGGCACAAAACCAGCCTAGTTTCCCTCTGGGCTTACAGTCAAACATTTTGTACAGGCTAACAATAGAAAATGATTTCATAGGCACAGGGTCTGCCCTGAGCTCACCCAGAGGCTTAAAGTCATTCACGCAAGCTCCCTGCTCCACTCCGTCCTTTCGCCCTTGTGCCCTTCATTGACATCCAGAACACAAACCATCCTGACTAAATTTGATATTTTTATGAAGTTCTGTCCTGCCTGCAACTGACAGATTTTCAGTGCCTTTAAATACCTAGCTGAAACCTCAGTATGAAAAATTGGAATTTTGAGACCCAACTTAACATACCATGAATTTGTATACTAGGATAAAAATATGGTAGCTTCTTCAGAATAATTTTCTGTGTACAAGAGCACATTTCTTTTAAATGAGGTTTAGCCTTTGGATTTCAGCTGTAGATTGTAGTGTAGTTGTTGGGTGCCATGAAGAACCCTCCTAAAAATTCAGTTCTCCCCTGACAAGACCTGTACGTGGATGCAGTGGTGAGTCACACAGGTCCCACTTCTCAGACGTGACTGGGAGTTGTTACTGAAACAGACTGTCTTTCTTCAATTTGAGAAAAGTAAAATGAAAAGTGGGATTTTCCAGCTATTAAAGCACTAGCCAGGGACTCAGGCACTTGATCTTCTAATGTGATACAGTCTAGTAATTGGCTCTTTTATGTGCCACAGAAGTGTTCTTTACTGCTCCCTAAATCTAGGAGCTGTGTACTGCCTGGTTGGAGTCATGGGTCTGGGGAAACTTCTCATGGCTATCTTTGAGATCCAGAGAGCCACTCATATGCAGCAGGTTCATACATCTAAAATAAAACGAGAATCCTTTCCCATCAAGGTCCTTTGAAAATTCATTTTTCTGTTTTAATTTCATGTGTCAGAATGGGGGAAGTAGTGCACTATGTATGTTTTATACTGTCAGGCTTGAAGTGAAAATTTTAAATGCCTAAACCTTTTCAAGATTGGCTATCAGATTCAATGGGAACCTAGTAAACTTTTCATCAAAGTTTTATGTTGTTGGTAAGTTTTTTCCTTCCTTTGGGTGGGTTTGGCTTACTTTTGTTTTAAATCTGCCTATCCCAAGAATGCTGGAAAATTCAGAAGTATGACAGCTTCTCCTTTAACGAACAACTTCAGCCACCCAAAATAGTTCTGGTTCTAGAAAATAAGGGTATAACTTTTATAATAGTATTTCATACATAGTATTTTCTTCCCAATTTCTTTAAGTCTATAAAAAAATGAGGTATTTAGCAATGAGCTGTCCCAGCATTTGACAGTTAGATTACTAACTAGACACTGTCAGGTTTCTTACCTGGTTTGGTGACAAAGACTGAAACCATGATTAGATATCTTAAATGTGTTTCTAACATAGATTTGAGATTAGTCTTAATAAGTAGATCTTTTTTATCTCCTCAGGTTTGTAGAAGCAACCTGTAGTACTGAGCTGAAGAGTTTTGTGTACTCTCCCTTCCTTTTTTCCTTCTCTTTCACTTAGAGAAATAAGAAACACAAACTTCCATAGCACTCTAACTTTTCTTTTGAAGTTTTCGTGTTAGCATGCTTCTTTGTTTTCTCTCTTCTCATTTTATAGTATTTATTTAGCTTCACCTCCACGAGAAGCTCTTAAGTTCAAGAGGCAGAAATGGGTGAATTGGTGTTTATAGCTTGTTTTGCATCCCACTAGCTTTCCTCTGGTTTTAATTATCCAGCATGGTTTTTGCATATTCATATGCCCTTTTACATAGTGCTGGTACAGTAATTCAAACACATTTGTAACACACTCCACAGCATTTTCAGTAGCTGCTGCTATTTATAGTAACTGTTGATGCTAAGGCTTTGGAATTACTGTGAAACAAAAAGGTTGTTTTGTTTGGGTTGTTTTTTTTTTTTTTTCCCGAGCACTACTTGGAATGATGTCTATTTTCTGCTCAAACTGGAACATCTAAATGTGCTTTCAGATAGGATGTCCCAGTTTCCTTCACTCACATTGCACACCATTGAGAGGCATCAATGATGAACACATAGAGCGGAAGGCAAAAACTCTGCTAATTTGCTTTGTGGACTGAGAAGCACTTTGTAAGGTTGTAGAATCACACTTGTGGTATGTCGTAGAGGGGAGAAGATTCCAAGGAAAGTGAAAAAAGAGAGTTATGTATCGGTTTTCTTTGTGACCACATGATATGTATGGTGAAAAAAAAAGAAGAATGAATATGTTTTAATGTTATTTACAATCAGAATATAAATTTCATTAAACTGCGTATTATCTGAAAGTTTTGTTCAAGTTAGACTAAATTCTTAGCTGTGGATTGCACAAACTCACTTGGCACAAAGAAAACAAAATATCTAATGGAAATAATTGAGCACCCTTGCTTGAACACTGCAGGATTGCTGTGAGAGCTTTTGTGGATTTTGAATCCCATAAGTCATGAGTTTTCTCTATATGGACATTCTCTGCCTCTGCCTGAGGTACATAAGATATGAGCTTCCCCTAGTACTCTGATAATCCTTTGGCACCAAAGTACCAGAACAACTAGGTCTTGGAAATAAGGTTTGCCTTCCCCAGACACCTCCAGCAGCTCTGGCTGAAGATTAAATTCTTTCTTTACAGTAAATGTTTTTAAGAATTTGTGACAGGTGTGAGTATTATACATATGGGCATTTTGCTCATACTTGTAAGCAAATTGCTGTCAGACTACATAAGAAGAATCAGACAAAACCAATAAACAACAAAACACCCTTCCCTGACTTAGTGGTCTCATTGCTCTGAAGTGTTCTGGGATACTTCTGAGAGCATACTCTTATGTGTCATCTACATTTCAAGGATTCTCTAAAACAAAATATCTTCTGTACTTCATAAAATCATAAAACCACAGAATGTTAAGGAGCTGGAATGGACCTTAAAGATCATGTAGACTCAACCTCCCAACATGGGTAGGGACATCTTCCACTAGATCAGGTTGCTCAAGGCCTTATCCAGCATGACTTTGAACACTGACAGGACTGGAGCATCCACAACCTCCCTGAGTGACCTGTTCTAGTGTCTAAACACCCACATATTGAAAAATTTCTTCCTAATATCTAACCTAAATTTTCTCCTTTTTAATTTGTACCCCCTACTCCTTGTCCCATCACTACAGTTCCTGATGAAAAGCCCCTCTCCTTTTTCCATGGTCCCTTTCAGATACTGTAAAGTTGCTGCGAGGTCTCCACGCAACCTTCTCTTCTCCAGGCTGAACAGCCCCAACTTTCTCAGCCCGTGTTTGTAGGGGAGGTGCTCCAGTTCTCTTCTCAACTTTGTGGCCCTCCTTCTGACTTGCTCCAACAGTTCCATCGTCTTCTTCAGCTGGGAACACCACAACTGGACACTGCACTCCAGGCAGGGTCTCACAAGCGCAGAGGGGAAGAATCACCTCCTTCAGCCTGCTGGCCACAGTCCTTTGCATGCAGCCCAGGATTCTATTGGCTTTCTGGGCTGTGAATGCATGCTGCCAGCTCATGGTGAGATTTTCATCAACCATCACACTCAAATCCTTCTCTAGAGAGCTGCTCTCAATCACCTCTTTGCCCGTTTTTTCTCTTGTCATCTTTGGTCTTATAATTAAACCAGATAATCATTCTACCTCTTCTCTGCCTTGAGAGGATAATTTCCCAAATGCAAGAAACCAATAATTCTCTTTTCTTTCCAAATTATTCTCTGTGGTTTCATAGATTTTACCCATTTTGTGTCTTTTCCCAAGTGATATGTTTCTGCCATTCTATGTCCTACAGGTTTTCACTGCTCAAGTTCTAGTCTCACAAAAGTTATATTCCCTCTGAGACAGATTCTGTAATAATCCCTTTGAGAGTACACTGACTCCCAAGGGCATCACCACTGCCTGATGAGAACACAGGCATGATGATCATTTTGTTCCTGGTCCCAGAAAGATTTGTTTCATCTTCTCTTTGCCAACAGGAACTTCCACACTTTCTGGAACATTCAATGATATGACAGGTAAAACATAAATGAATGGAACTTCACAGATTTTATCTGATCTAATAAACTGTTCTGGTATATTGGTTTTATTTGCTCTGCAAGGAAAGCTGAGGGTGATCTGAAGTTTTGATTGCTGGCTGCTTTGTTCTCTTAGATATTTGCGTTCCATGGAACACAGTGTCTCAAAATGCACCATCAGGGGCATATTTCTATCTCATTTCTAGCCATCCAAAGCATAAAATATGAAGGTATATATTTTTGGTTTTTAAAGGAGTTTCAATTTATTAATGCTTATCACAAAACCCAGTAGCCAGAGGAGGAAAGTTCATGCTAGAAATCAGTCTTAGTTTTCACACTTACAATAACTAAACACTGAAATCCTTTCATCAACATGCTGTTGATCTCTGCCTCTGCAAGTCTTTAACTTTAGACTAAGAACCTTTCTAAAATAAATTTTTTAGCTCTACCAGATATTATCTATGCTAATACACTGAAATACTATGTAAAAATGTCAAGCCTTAAGATAGATATAAGAATTATGGGATAAAATCTGTCATCTGAAAAGGTTAAATTAGGTGACCAAAAAGTCTAACCTTGTGACTGGAAATTGATTAACAAATAAGGATGCCTTGACATCTCTTTTCAACCTGGTCAGCCTTACCTTTGAAGAGAACTGTAAAAGAGACTACAGGAGATGCACTCCACACCATAAAAATAATCCTTTATTTGGAGTCAATCTGAGCTTCTATTGGGCTTGACCTTAAAGTAGCTTTTCATCAAGATTGAATAAATGCAATGCTAAGACAACATTACTAAAAATATGCTATATGTAAGAAGGAACATTTTAAATTCATCCAACTTTCTTCTACCTATTGATTTTTAACTAGTAACATTTTGAGTTGTATAAATTTATTTTAGTCCTCCCTGACTTCCATAAGTATAATTTTTTAAGTTCCTGAACAGTTATTTCTTCTCTCAGGAAAAGTTCAACATCACAATCTTCTTTGTGTCTGTGTTCATTTGTCCCTAACAGAGGTCTCATGCAAGAGTAACTGAGAATGAAATTCCTTTCTAAGGTAGATATTCTGTGTAAAAGAAAATACATTTAAAAAAGAAGATCAAAATTTTCCTTAGTTCTTCTATCACTATTCTTTTTGTCTATGAGGAAATATTGGCTTTTCTCCACATGGAGGATAGAGAACCTCAGAAAGATTCCAAGCAACCACTTAAAAGCAGCAGACCTTTAGGGACTCAGACACCCCTGAACTAGAGGAAAGCAATTGTTAAAGTGAACATTTCCCTTCAGGAGAGTAAAATAAAAACAGTTGGAACTGTCAGATATCACAGAATCATAGATTTTTTCTGGTTAGAAAAGACTTTAAGGCTACTGAGTCCAGCCATTAACCTAACACTGATGAGTCCACCATTAAACCATGTCCCCAAGTGTCAGGTCTACTTGTATTTTAAATTCCTCCAGGGACTGGCCTTGGCCCATCAATCCAGTCTGTTCAAATCCCTCTGCAGAGCCTTCCTACCCTCCATCAGGTCAACACTCCTGCCCAGTTTGGTGTCATCTGCAAAGTGACTGAGGGTGCACTCAGTCCCCTCATCCAGATTATAGGTACTAGATGTTACACAGGACCAGCTTCAACACTGAGCCTGGGGGAAACCCACTGATGACCAGCCACCAGCTGAGTGTAACTCCATTCATCACCAGCCTCTCGGCCTGGCCAGACAGCCAGTTTTTTTACCCAGTAAAGTTTTTTACCCATGCTGTTTAGAGAGTGGAATGTGGTTGGTTGGAAATCCAATCCTTGTTATTGTTATTGTAATCCCAGTTATCTCTCTTTCAGCTGATGCTGCTTCAATTCAAAATCCAAACACCTCAGCTCAAATAATGACACAAGGTACATTAGAACAATTCTGTACGCTCATGTACTTAAAACAAAGTACAAGATATCCCAACGCTGATTTAGTATTATTATCAAGATTAAACAAGTAGAAGGGAAAAACAAGAGAGTAGCAGATGTAGTTACAACAATGTCAAAGGAGAATGCAAGTCTGTTTCTTATATTACTGATTTAATTTGTATTCAGGATTTGGAATTTAGTGATGAATATTTTTGTCACATCATCCATCATAGCCTGGCGCTAGAGAGAAGGAAGATAGAAAAATTAAAAACCTGCTTGTTACTGTAAACTAAAGAGCATGAACAACATCCATCAAAGACAGACAGATAGAAGATAAAAGTGATTGCCAAAGCCAAGTGATCTATGCTGATTTTCTTTTAAACACTTATTAAAATGCTCTAAATGCAGATCCACTTTCCTTTGGTAAATATTTATTCTTATTTCTTTTGCCATGAACTGGAAACTGTGAACAGTGATAAATTAGTTGTAAAGGTCTGTAATTTTACTCTTGCTTTTATAAATACATTTACATCTTCTGCTGAAGTGCTATTTTTTGTCTTTGATTAGCAGGGATGTATCCTATGTCAGCTGTTAAGTAAGATGCTCTTTCCTTTTCTTTGCTGAGTGAGTCACAGAACAAGGCATAGGCCGATGGTGGAGGACAGAAACTGCGCAAGGGACCAGCTACAAAATTAGCTGCTGCCAGTGGAAGCGTTTTCATTGATTCAGTAGGCTTTAGATTAAGCTAGAGATCAACTCCTTTGTACCCTCAAACCATAAATAACTGACCTTTTACTTACACAGAAATACATGCATTTATCAATGTTAACATGCACTTCTTAAGAAGTGGTCTGAATGCCAGTATATTTCCAACTGAAGTTAATGCAATCAAACTCTTGGATTGCGGAATATCAAAATTTATACTAGAATCACTTGCCTTTTAGATAAAATTGCAAGGTATAACATACCTGATAGCAGTGCTACTGGGCCTTAGACAGCAAGTGCAAGGATGATGTAAGAGTGTAAAAACTATGATCTGATACATACACACAATTGTTTCCTTTGTTTTCTCCTAACAAAGAAAAACCAAATGTGCACAAAATAAAATTCAAAGGGTCTTACTGAGACACAACTCAAGTAGCTCTACCCAGCATTGAACCAACTAGCTAAGGGTAGCTCAAAAAGAGAAGGTCTTTTAACTACAGAGGAAAGAAGAGAGAAATGTTTTTGTGGAGCTATACAATTAAAGCAGAGATGAAAAACAATATGGAGGTTTGAGGAGGGTGATTAGAAGTCAAAGAAACTGTCATGAGCTTATCCCATGTTCATGTTAATGAAAAGCAGATGAACTATGTGAAAGCAAAAATAAAGACATTTGACAGGAAATGATATTCACTGTAGTCTAGAGCAATGTAATGCAGCTAGCAGGGAGGAAAACAAATCCATATGAATTAATAGATTTAGAATTTGTTTTAACCTAAGAGGAATAAGATCTATGTCTCAACACAGGCAGCATGTCGAACTTGGTTTCTCAATGCAAATAAGTGCTCAGAAAAGCTAAGAAATTTTATTTAATTATGAGAGGGTTGAGTAAAATATGAGAAATTGTGTAAGTGTAAGCTGACACTCATTTTCAGGACAGGACTGATTTGTACTACATTATCGAAATTTAGCTTCAGCAAAGCTCCATTAAATCCCATGCTATCACAGAGTACGGATGGACAGCAGGCTGCATCACATTTTGTTTGTGGCAAAAGAGTTCATCTCTCAGCAAAAACATGTTGGTTGCTGGCATAGTGTTCTCTGCAAGAGACTCCTACCTCTGCAGCTGTTTGCTTTACAAGGTCAAAAATAACCTCTTCAGCTTCTTCTGATGAAGGGCTCTGGGAGAAACTTCAAGATCCCTGTTTCTGCACTGGGCCCTCAGGGCCATGCTACGATGAATATTCATGTGTTAACCTCATTTAACTTTGGGCATCTGATTTAGAAGCTGACAGGCTCTTAGATTCTTTGCTGAATGTTGAATCATTCTTCAAATTTTTTTTTAAACACATTTGAAGGCAAAATTAAATTTTCAGTCTTTTAAGGTAGGCTTACAAAATCTGACAATGAGTTAGGTTTTTATGTGGCAATACCACACCAAATTTCCCTGTTATACCTTCCAAACTATCATATCTTATTTGTGCAGTTATGTAGAAAGTTGAGACGATGTAAGAGCTTTCTACCTTCAAATGGGAAAGAGCAATATTCCACTCCTCTACTTTTGCTGTTTCAACATTTCTCACTGTACAACCCTTCACAACCTTGAGCCACCAGAACATTGTCTGTGCAGTAAATCAATTCAATAAGCTAAATCTGGCCGAAAAAACCCCAGCAACAAACCACAAAACACAAACCTCCCCAGCAAAAACAAGAGAGTATTTTTGTATTGTTATGAAAAGTAGAATTGGTTTATCAACTTGCTTTCATGACTCTTATGTGCATTTACCTTCAAGAGCAGTGTGTCAAAGTGGACACAAGAGAAGTGAGATTGCTGCACAGAGATGAATGCAAATATGAAATGGGAAAGAAGGAGCTGGAGAAGAGAGGGGAATGATTGAAGCAGGAAGAAGAGGGAGATAACTCCTCAAAGCAGCAATGTTGTCTCATTGAGCTACATCCAAAGAAGGAATTTAATCCTATTTTATGTCACATGTATTTTCTACCACTTTCAGTTTTAAATATTTTAATAATTTTGATTAAATTTCCACATAAGTAACACATCATAATTGCTATGTAAGTTCCTATTTCCCAATTTTCAAGGCATTTATCTACCAATAGAGTGAAGTCTGAATAGTGCTTATGCTTAGTCACTAATTCAAACCAGAAATTCAATATGAATAACTCCACTGCCTCCTGGAATGGATGGCATTTGCTAGTTTCCTTGAGAACAGAGCTTTATTTTAGTTATGCTGCTGGGGTTAGAGGAACTACATTGAAGTAAAAGATTCCTAACCCAACAAGACTGACACAGAGAGAAGTCTGTATTAAACATATTCATGCACCAATAAAATAAAAGAAACATTCTACTTTGCTTTGCCTAAACATGCTTCAATTCTCTGTGTGAGATTTGTTTTATTCATTTCCCTAGGGGATCTAAGAGGTAAAATGTTAAAATTTCCAAGTCTCTCTTTTCCTCCTGAAGTGTAAACTCAAGATTAAGTTTTCTTAAACTTTAAGATTTAGATCTTAACTTCATTCATATTCAAAGCAGGAGACTTCTCCGTAGAGCTAATAAGCACCTTACGTTCAAGCTAGCCTGCCAATATGTTATTCTGGATTCAAAATCAAGAGCTCAGTTGTTGTGTGCTGATATTGTGAACACTGAGCAGTGACTTTGCAAAGGAGTTCACCTCAGTGTTGAAACACTGAGTTAGCATCAACATGAAAACAAACAAATAGCTTGGATAAAAAACTGACCTTGAGATCACCCTAAACTCTACCAGGGCCTCAGCAGGGCATTGCAGTAGTCAAAAACCAGTAGAGAATCACCAAAATGCCTTAGCACAGAACTATGTCTAACCCTGAAAGAAAATTATCTTTCCAAAAACCTTTCATTCTCAGTCCCTTCGATGATGTTCCCAAAGAATTCTAGTTCTGATGATAAATATCTTCATGGACACTTGCCTTCCAGGAAAAGAGCTGCTACAGGTATTGCAGTGATTTTTACAGGTGCTATGGAAGAGACACTGGACTTTGAAACTTTATCTCTTGATTTGAGTTAGATAAGCATCAATGAACTACAGATGAAAATGTTTTCCCATATTGGAGGCAAGTGAAATTTTCAGTCAAACAAAATTAAGGTTTTGTGAAAAATTGCAAAAACATTTGAAAAGACTAGGCAATGAGTTCCTATGCTGCATACAAGTAGTAAACTCTTGTCTATTCTCTTCAAAAGTTGAGAGATAAAAATTTGTGTATGATAGGAAAAAGATATCAAGCACTTAAAAGTTTATGTTTTTTTTTCTGACTTGATTAAGTCATTAAAAAGGTAGATCTATGGGCAAGTAGCTAAGAAAATATGTCCTCCTTTAAAACATTATGCACATTTGGTTAAAACATAAAACATATCTGCATAGAGAACTTCAATTTTCAAGAGGTAAATCAAAAAGCTTTTCAGTTTGTGAAAGAAATTGATAGGCATTGGTGACAAATTTTGATTCTGAAGAATATTTTGTAGCATTAAGGATCTAGGAGTAAATAGAAAATTAGAGCAGGGCTTCTATAAAAAAAAATAATAAAGCCGTAGAACAAGGTTCAAGGTTCAAAAATAGAGTTATAAATGAGTTCAAGAGATTCCTAGGGTATAATTGTTTCTCAACAAGGAAAAAATTGATGGATACGATGAAAAGGTGAGAAGTTGAATTGTGGGAATAAGATAAACCTGGGGGAAAAAAATACACATGCTGAGTCGCTTGGGCGCTTTGTAGTTCAAAAGTGTTTCATGTTCACTAACCTCTGATAGAATTCTTTATCAGTTTGATTTGATTGTACTTCAGGGTGCTCTGTGGCAGACTTTTGCCAGATCTGTCCATTGCTTCAGCAAGAGCTGTTAGCTAGAAAGTGCCATGCCGTCTTTAATTATTTCTCTTGAAATATGAAGCCCTATTGTGTGTATTGTGTATTATTTTTAAATAAGATTCAAGCCTTTGAGAAAGCCACATATGGACAAGTTTGCTGAGGCAGTCCTAGGTTTTTGTATGCTATTTTAGGGGACATGTTCTCTTTTTCTCTTTTTCTCTTTTACAGGAAGATTACTGTGACTTGCTTGTCGTTTTGTCAGTCAGACAGCCCAGGATTTTGCAATTGTTACATGTTTGTTCAAGTTGTATCATCACCCTGGTAAACAGAGTGGCTCAGTCCATTTTCACAGAGTTGTTGTGACAGCTACTGTTTGAAGACAGACCTGCAGGTTTGACAAAAGACATGGTGACCTGGCCTGATAATAATAAAAGAAAAATTGGTGACAAATCTTTCTTGCTGCCCATCAAGAATAGCTAAGTGGTGGAAGTGTACACATGATAGGTTCTTTCTCTTCTCACTTGCTTCGCCTTTTGGAAGACAAGTGTGGTTCATCTGACTTCTTTCAGTAGGCTCCAGTGCTCTAACGAGATGCTCTTTACACTGATTGGAGCCAAGGGAAGTTCAAAATGTGTATAGTAAATGACAAAGTTAATAGTCTTTATACATAATGCTGAAAAGCACAGGTTTTCTTTTGCTCTTTGAGATATTCTTTGTTTCCTAAGCTTCCTTTCGTGTTGTTTTCATCTGAAACAGCATCAGACCCATAAGAATGTCACTTGTCTCTAATTATATAGACTGTATTGTCTGATTTCAATTGACGTGTATTCTGTGAGGATATTCATACATGCCTAAACTTAGAGACTTCTTGTTCTTTTCGATTACAGAATTAAGAGAAGCCACAGCTAAAATCAGGAGAAATTTGGCAAAGGATAAAAGGGAACATTGTTTGCCTCAATCTCTACTCTTTCACTTGATTTCTTCTGCTTTATCTATATCTGTGTCCATGCTCTGTCATTATGTTACATGAAAAAAATTATTATCTGAAAGTCAGAGCTTGGTTTTTGTTTGTTGCTTTGTTTATTTGTTTGAACACAAGCATCCCAAGATTTATTAATCATCCCACCCTTCTGAAGCTATTCCATCTGGTTATCATGTGAACTTCCTTTTCTGAAAAGAACTTTTTTATGTATTTTGTGAGCTCTCACTAGAAACGGAGAAGAAAACGCTCCTCTCAGATTGCATTTGTATTCACCCCGTGCTGAGCACTGTGGCTGTGATCCAGCAAAGCATTTAAGGTTAGTTTATCTTTAAGCATAATCCCATTGAAGTTAGTGGCATGATCCATGTACTTAAATTTAAACACATAGTTGAGTGCTTTGCTGGATCACAGCCAGAGTACTCAGTACCTTACAGGATTGAACACTCTCTTTTCTCTGACACTGGCCTAAGGCAAGATATACAGACACATGTGAATGTATGTTCCTTATAGTATAGAGGTTAAACACAGTATTATTCTCAGATTCTTTCATATTCCATTCAATAGAAGATATTCTCCAGTTTCTTAAGACTCTTTCCAGTTGTATTGAAAGTGAAAACATTACAATTCCAAAAGAGTCTAACCTAGACTGTCACTTTCCTTTCTCTTTTTTGATCATGCTGAATTTTATAGCTCAGGAGATTCAGGTCAAGTTGGTGTTCTGAATGAAGGTAATTTGTTAACACACGTTTAAATCCCTGCAATGTTCTGCTGACAAAGGCTAACTTAATACGCAACAGATTCAACACCTCTCCAGTGGTGGCATGGGTTTTAAATGAAAGTGCTTTTTACAATTTGGACTAACTTGAGCCATTTGGGGCTGATTGGATGTCAAGTGCTTCAGGCAGCTGAAGTTAAATGTTTCTGTACAAGTTTGTTTAGGGCTGGGTTGAGTAGTAGGACCTACTGTTCCGCTTGATATGTGGGGATATCTTGAAAATTTGTACATCAGAAAATATGCAATCCACTGTAGAAACAGTCTCCATCAGATTAAACCAACTATAATGCTTATAAATAAAATTATGTTGGTACTGAAAATGATATTTTTAATTGGCTGAATCACAGAAAATTTAAAGGTTATATAAAATCCAGCTAATGTGAATAAGTTTGGATGCAAATATGGATTCACTTGAAAGGTGTTTTTCTTCTCCTCCTTCCTAATGTTTTCTTTTTTTCCCTCCTCTTAACCACCCTTTTACAATTCAAAGTCCATATTCCTTATCTGAATATCAGCCAATCAGACTTTGTATCTGTACAGACTAATGATGCATTCCAAGTATTATTCGCTTGATTATAAAGCCTGGTTTGATGGGATACAATCACTTTTCTGTTCTCAATGACCCACTGAATGATGACATTACTCAGAATTCCATTTAGATGATGCAAATGACCTAATCAACTTGTCTTCTGCCATGGCAGTAACTGAACTCAAATGTCAAAGAAAACTTAGTAAACAAAATCTCCCTTTCATGTAACTGAAATTGTGCTATGGGAAGCTTATGAATATTAGCTATAGAAATTATCTTGTTTCTTT
Source organism: Machaerirhynchus nigripectus (assembly GCA_013397975.1). Lineage (NCBI taxonomy): Eukaryota > Metazoa > Chordata > Aves > Passeriformes > Dicruridae > Machaerirhynchus > Machaerirhynchus nigripectus. The sequence goes on along the minus strand of VZRQ01004580.1, from coordinate 636,048 downwards.
CATTTGCATGACATAGGTGTACACATCCATAATGTTTAATACCCTGGCATCTCAGGAGTTTGCATTCTAAACAAAGAAAGAAAAAAATGCAGAAAAAATAAGTAAAATTACATTACGTTAACTCTACATCACAGTTATTTTGTTTCACTTTCCATAACAAGCTATGTCTTAATTCAAAATTTGCACAAAGTTTTCAATGAAGCAAATATTTCTCTTCTGCTTTTTCAAGTGCTAATCAAAGAGAAATCAAGAGTACTCGATCCTTTACATTTAAAGCATTGGTGTGATAGATAATTTTCCTCTTTTTTTCCAGATACTAAGCATGCACACATCACCATCTCTAAGAAATGCTACAGATTTTTGATGAAAACATTCACCATTGGAGAGTCTGTGGCTCAGCGATGCAGAGCTCTCTTCGTGTCAGTGAAAATAAGGTTATTTTTATGTAACCAGTGTCTGCCAACAGAAAAATTCTTAGACATCACATTATCAACTACACCAAAATGTATGAATCTAACATGGAGATGGAAGCTGCAAATTTGAATTTTTTCAACCACTTCAATGAATCACTTAGGGACTAATGTGAAGGTCTAATTTCTAAGTTCAGCGCAGTTTGGGATTTTCTTCAAGAATTAAGATTACAGCAATCAGAGGAATAAATAGTGAATATGAGTAACCCAAATAAAATTTAAAGTAGAACTATATTGACTTTGACTTTTTTACATCTCAGTTGTGGTGTTTACACTCAATTTTTCATACAGTTATAAATATCAAATAATAAATACTGAAGGATTAACAGACTGATGCATAATTTTGCTTTAATATCTATCTCCATAACATTATATGAAAAATATTTTCTCTACAGTGGAATTAATCCATAATTTTAGAAGTTGTATACTAACTTTAACACTTTATTTGTACCTTTGACCTGACATATCTTCCATTTACAGTTGTCAGTCCAGTTTATTAATTCTACTTATGGTCACCGGCCCAAATTCGTAAAGCATATTTTCTTGTTTTGTATGTTTATAGATGCACATGCATATGAAAGGATGTTTGTTATCTTTAGTATAAAATGTCAGCAAAATTCAAAAGCATGATAAAATCTATTAAATACAATTAACTTAAAGTACATTGTAAGTTTAAAGATTAACGCCAGCATCACAATTGTTTATTTCACAGGTGGTCCTCAAACATACTTTTCTTACTTCCTGCCCCTTTTTTCTCTCAATTTTATTTGATTAAGGAGTAATTAAATTTAAGATCCCAGTGAGTCTACCACAACATTCATGGGAATCAGATAATAAATGTCCTACAATAGCCAAGCCAAGTCATCAACATTGTTTTACTGCAGCTTGATGCTTTTTGCCATAAAGATTATTGAGTTTCACACACATAAAGCTGTGTTGACTATCAATCTTGCATGTAAGAAAATTTTGCTTCAACTTTTTTCCTTCTGTAGTGCACCTTGCCTTCAATTGAATATTCTATGATTCCTTAGTGTTACTTCTTTAAAAGAAGTGGTAAAATTTTCAAAGCCTTGATCTCAAAAAGAAAAAATAAGCTTTTTTTTTTATATTCACAGGAAATTACAGTTGTGTTTTAAACAACTGTATTAATCATGGACTTCATCTGTCACCCCTTTTGGTTACTCATTTCATATTTGCAAATTAAAAGACACTGAGTGTATAAAGAACCTCTTTTCCTTACTGAAAGAGTCACATACAAATATTTATATCTAAGACTATTCTTTTCCCTGGGTTTGATAAGTAGGTGGCATGTGACAAATTAAATCATAATGAGACAAGTTGTCCATCCGATGTAACAGAGACCACACAAACAAAGAGCTCCTTTGGAATCCAGAATCTAAAAAAGGTCCCAGTCAGAGTCTGCTTTATTCATTATTGCCTTGTCTGTCCTGGGTATTTAGAACCTTGACATCTCAGATTTTGTTTAACCTAGGGATTTTGCTTTTGTGTTTTCTGACAAACTTAATGAATGTTATGAAAAGAAACCAAAATCCTATGTTGATTATATCCATTTTGATTGTAGCCTAACAAGACATATGCTTAGCTAACATTGTTAGCTCAAAAAATTAAAATGTAAAAGAATTAAACAAGTTGGGAGGGGTAGATGTACCTTTCTTTCCCTTATAACATCACAAGTCCAAATACTATTTTTGTGTGTAAGATGTACAGAATTAAAGAATATATACACATACCTCCATATAAACACACATATCTAGAATAAGTGTTTAGAAGAAAAACCAAAAAGTATGTTCCCAAACATTAATTCATAGAACACAATGAAAGTGTTGTACATATTTCAATAAAACAATAGGTATTTCAACAAAAGAGATGTTTCAAGCAATTTGGCCTGGTAGTTACCTGGGATAAGATGCTTGGTTTCATTACAACAAAATCTTTCACATCTTCTGTGCTTTTTTTTGTTGGATCTCTCACATTACTTTCATGAGCCTATAAATTTAGAATGAACTAGCAAGGTCTGAATAAGTTACATACCAGGAAATGGAATATGTAAGCTTTCTTTCCAAGAAGAAAACTACTTCTAATACAGAAATATGATTTTACAGTAATCTTCAATTTATGAATGAAAGTAAACAGAGTTAAATACAGTAAACTGTTTAAGATTTGTTGTCATTGTTGAAAAGGTAAATCATAATTTGTTATTTTGTTTAAACATGGAACGATATAATCACACAAGGCCTATTGTCGATGTTTGTTTAAAGTGTTTTTTCATTTCCCTGTTGCAGCACACAAGCAGGGTTATAGCTGTGGAAGAACTGAAGAAGGGTAATATTGCACTGGAAATGTTTTGGCGGACTTGAAGAAAAGTCCTGAATAGTTATGTTTTGCTTTGTTTTTCTGTTTGAGTATTTCTTTTTTTATATATAACTTTACTTAAGACAGTTGTCATTAATACTTTAATCAAAACCAACAAGAACTTCTTTGTGCTTCTTGTTATCCTCCTCTGATATGGATGTACCCATGAACCTTTGGAAACATAGCCAATTATACTAGAGAAACACCAGACCTCACTTTACTGACTTCCACTCTCAGGAAGTGATCTTCAGTGTCCCAGACAGGTTACTGCTCGCCAGATTAAAAACCCCAGCCAAACTCAATGAAAGACAGTCTTAGCTGAGAGTATTCCTACTCGCTCATCTCACTTGGTTATCCTTAGTTATACTCAAATGAATATGCTGTGCAAGTATAAGATCTGATTTTTAATAAATGGTTGAAATAACTGTAAAACTTTACCTATAAATTTGGTAAAAATGCATTTAATATTTAAATTATTGTGTACATTTGGCATACTTCGATATCTCCTTTACAGCTTCACTTGTGTTTTAACTCTGCGTTTCCATATAAGAAAGTCTTGAAAAAATGGATTTACAATCAGAAAAAAGGAAAAACACAAGAAAACCAGTGCATACACAAATCTTCATAATGGGCTTAAGTTTTCAAGTACACTGAAGACAAAAGTAACAGATCTCCGATCTATACTAATTCTTGGCATGAAGGCTTTTTTATTCATGGATGGTTGACCTGACAGACTGAAAAGGCAATGACTTCTATTTCTTTTGGTTACTTACATTAGTCTATTGCAAGGAAAATAGACAAAGCATTCAGATTTGTGTGCACCGGCATCAGATTGAACTCTGCTAATGTCTCTCTTTGTCTCCTCTAGGAAGAGTGGGATTATATCCCATCCACTGTTGCTGGATGTGTTGTTCATAAATGCATTTTTAGGATCAATTGTACAATTTTTATGTAATATAATATACTAAAGCTTCTAGGCAAAGAAGCTTTACAGTGGGGCAACTAAGCCATCTTGTTCTTTAACAAATTGATAAAGGGGAATGTGGGTATTTCTTTATATTCCTGAAGGGGCACAAGGAATTAATATTTGTGGCTAGTATGTATCTCATAAACAAGCGAATTGAGTCATCCAACCGAAGACTAAGCATGGCTACGTAGGTAGTGTGAAGAAAATAGCTTTTTCAAAGGAAAATGCAACTCAGTTTGCTTCCACAGGAGGGATAACTCTGGGTTCAGACTAGAGAAGAGAACTATTAGACTGTGAAACATAAGTTGTCGTTGCTTATTCTGTTCGATTTGCAATTTCATATCATAGTCCATAGGAAAATGTGAAAACAACCTTCCCCACCCCATGCAGTCTGCATACAAATATCACAGCAGCCATAAAACTTTACTTATTTTTTCTTTTTCTTTAGGATATCATCATTACGGTGGTGAGGTGGACTTTGCACCACCATTGTGGAAGAAAAAGAGTTAAATGTATCCCAGACTTAAAAAAAATCTGCAAACCTCTATGCTCTGTGGGATGCAAGGATAAAAATGTGATTCCACTGCAAGGAAGAGAAAGACCGGACATGGATACTGATTACTCTTCTGTGCTTCCTTCATGCTCTTTTCCTGGGGAAAAGAGGAGTTTTTTGCTCCTTTCTTTTACATTTTAAAACATGACCCTTCTTGCAGCAGGCCAGCTTAGGACAGGTAATTGGACCCAGCCGTCTACCATGTCATGACCCAAACCCAGAAAGCAAAGTCCCTTTGTTTAGTCAGCCTTGTTGCTACTGAAGGGAAGGAAGAGAATGGGCAAATACCTGATCCTCTTCTCAACCTCAGCATGCATTAGAAGATGAAAAAGTGTCAATTATTATAAAACTAGTGCGACGTTTTGCATAGAGGCCTATAATTATAGTTAGAAATGGAACAGAAAAATCACAGTCTTATTTGTGGCTTCTCAGGACTGAAAGAAAATTCATTAATCATTCAGTACCATGGTCTGCTGTTATATCACGCCTTCCATTGATCAAATGGATCTATGATTAATCGGGTTAATTGATTTTGTTGCTTAAAGCCGAACTACTTTGGCCATGGAATAATTTCAAGCTCTAGAACTAACTCTGAGAAAATGAATAGGGCTAAAAGAATATATTATCTTCTGATGGTTAATATTGTTCTTCCAGTGACCAGCCAAATTACTTTCTGACCGGTTTGTACCTATTTAATCTTGTTTTGAACTGAATATAGTGATAATGATCAAGGGAGGCATGACATGACTTGTAACATTTTCTGTGTTTATGTTATGAAGTTGAACTGAGAAATAAACTCTATGAAAATAAATGGGAAAAATCTTGGTTAATTTATTCACTTTTCTACCCCAGCTGTAAACCATTAGAAATATATATACATTGTTTCCCCAGCCCATAAAACTTCTGAATTCAATGAAAATAAAAATGAAGCATAGAAAGTAACAACTTGTTAATCTCCAGCATTTTTTATCTCATCAATAATAATTAATTTAAAAATTCGTATACTTTTTTCCTAAAATGAAATAAATTCCAAAATGGAAGGTCATTTCAATCAAATAACTAAAACTTGGACAAGCAACTCAAACATAAAAATGTCAAAGCATATACTTTAATAAATTAAAAGTATTTTTTCTCTTCCAGTGTAAGAAAAGGCAATTTGTGAATACATATATTTCTTCACTTATTCATATTGCTTTTAACAATTGTTTTTAAAATTAAAATTTCATTAGAACATTTCCCCATATCTGTTACCAATTACTTAAAGAGAAACAATTTTTAAAGAAAATATTTTAGCATCAACACCAAATTAAAACAAGCAATTTTTGAAGGTTTTGAAATCTGTGCATTCTCTGTATATGTACAGTGGCTGGATCATACCACTTCAAGTGGATCTACAATCATCTGCACTGGGGTGAGTTTAAAATGTCCTCAGTGACTCCTGAGTCAGTGTCAGTGAGTCACACTTTAATACTCAGCACTGTTTGGTTCTGAACTTAAGAGCAGAGGATAAAAGTATATAATTTCTTTTAAAAACTCTCCTATTATTGCTGGAAGTTGATCAGAGCCTGGTATAGCATATTGCAAATTCTTTGATTTCTGCTTTCAAATGCCAGTGTTTCTGAGCAAATTGTGCCTATTCTATTAAATATGTGCCACACTGTAGTTACCATCGACCGTAATTTTTATATTTCCTCATAAATAGGATCTGACATAATGCAGAGCCAAACCTCAAAGTGTTCTTTATCTTCCAGATCTTACACAAGCTACTGAGCTTATAGGTCAGGATTTGAAGGTGGTTTCAAAACCAGATATAGAAGAATAGATCGAGCCAAGATTTGTAATTGAAAGATAATGACTGAGGCATTCATCTGTGAAGTGTATGCATGTTTTCAATTAGTTGCAAATGTTCTTTACACAGTTTAATATATGAGACGGGTTGGACAGGTGTTATGTTTTAACCCCAGCTAGGAACAAAACCCCATGCAGCCACTCACTCACTCCCCCACCAGCGGGATTGGGGAGAGAACAGGAAGGGTGAAAGCCAGAAAACTCATGGGTTGAGATGAAGACAGTTTAATAGGAAAAGCAAAAGCCAAGCACACAAGCGAAGTAAAACAAGGAATTGATTCACTGCTTCCCATGGAGAGGCAGGTGTTCAGCCATCTCCAGGAGAGCATGGCCCCATCACACATGACAGTGATTTGGGAACAAACACCATCATTCCAAATGATGACACCTCGCCTCCTTCCTCCTTATTCCCACATTTTATATAATCAGCATGGTGTCCTGTGGTCTGGAATAGCCCTTTGGTCAGTTGGGGTCACTTGTCCTGGGGGTCATTTGTGTCTTCTTGCAGCCTCCCAGACACCCCCAACTTCCTCAACAGCATGGCTGTACAAAAAGCAGAAAGGGCTTCAGCTCTGTGTAATCCCTTCTCAGCAATAACAAAAATACCTCTGTATTATCAACCCCGTGCTCAGCACAAATCCAAAAGACAGACACATACCAGACATTGTGAAGAAAATTAACGCTATTTCAGCCAAAGCCAGGACATCCAGATAAACTGTACAACCTTTTGAACAATAGAGATGATCTTTACGACAACTCAGACATTTCAAAACTGGGAAAAAACATGAAAAATTAAAGTGAAAGGAGGAAAACTAGGAGCCTGCTATCCATTATGAGGGAGTAACAGTAAGGCATATTGAATCACAGACCCCCTTTTAAGTGTGCACCTGCTTTCTCAGAAGAGTAGAACACCTTTTCAAGACCACTTTTACATGCCCTTGATCACCATCTGTAGCTATATAAACCCACCCCAGGCACAAAGAAATAAAGGTTTTTCTGCTGTCAGAACCAAGATTCTGTCTTGAAACAGCACACAAGCAAACAAGTCCCAAGTTTAAGAGAGAAGGAAGACACATGTGCAAAGGAAAAATAAATGCTGTACCTGCTCTCTTCATTTAATGAGTTGCCTCTTTCTGTGAAGGAATTCCTCCTAGATACCCTTTTCTCTGTTTGGCTGTGTCTCAGCATTCACTCGTGTTGTACATCATTTATCAGTACCAGCTCTGGGAGATAACCAGCATCTGTGAGATGCGTAGTATGTTTTGGATGAAAGGTCTCCCTGTTGCCTTTAACAATGCCAATTGTTCTACATCCCCAGTGTTCTGCACTTGTCTTTGGTGGTTAGAAACAGCATTCCCAGCTGCAGTGAGAAAGGGTTTTGAATAAATATTAAGCAGACAGCAAACATACTATATATAAGTTTTGCATGAATGGTATTTTAAACTGTGAGTAACTAACTAGGTTTTAAAATTTTTATGAGTGTCTAAATTAGGACCCTACTTTCTTAGTTGTCAGAAGATTTCTGAGGAAAAACCATTATTGTCCTGTTATTTTTAGTCAGTGAAAAAAGTCAGGCATTTCTCATTCAATATATTGAATTCAGACTTGAAATCTCAGACCCTGGAGGCTCTCACATTTTAGATAAATGTCTGACAGTAGTTCCGTCCACACCACACTTTGGTAGAAGCAATTTCTTCCTTCAAAAATATCTACATAGCTTTGTGTCACAATATGATAGCTCCTCTGGTACAAACCATTCCATCTGCATCATGCAGTCCAGTCTTCAGAAGCATTGGGCATGAGGGAACTTCCTGATGCATAGAGAGGTCTGACTCATCTCTTGCCATGGTGTCCAAGCAAGCTGCCTGTGGCTGCTGTGACAGCAAGAAAAACAGCTGAGATCTGAAAGAAGGACACTGCCTCAGGATCTCTGTTCCTGTTTGGAAGTCACATGCATCCAAAGCTAGGAAGATGGAATAATTTCTCAATTTCCATTCTAACCTTGACATGGGGAGTTTCTGAAGGTATCCTCCAGATGGGAAATTACAAATGTACATTTTGGCACACAAGGTCACAGAGGTGTTGTTCACCTTTACCTTTTCAGTTGCAGTTTTGGAGGACAGAGACCAACACCCAGTAGTGGAATCCCATGGCGCCTTAAATATACATGCTTACATGAATGATTTGGATAATAAGACTAAAATATTATAATGAAAATCAAGCTAGGATGGTATCACAAAAATTGTGCTGGAGTATGTAATTTAAGGGCTTACACTCTGACCTGTTTTTTGAGCAACTTGCCCTTTCTCATTGACACTTTGGAGCTTATTACTGGCTTCACAGATGAGACGACGGGGACCTGATGTACTGGTTGGCCTCACAGTTGCTCAAAGACATTTCCACTGCAGAAGAATCTGTCCAAAACCAGACCTTTACTCTCTCTATTAATTTGAAAGTTTGAAAGTCAACGAGAAGACAATACCAATGGTTGCAAGTCCAAGGAAATTAGGCCTTTTTCCTTTAATTCTGTTTCCAATTTTATTATGCCATCAAAATACTTGCTACAATTTTTTTCTTATGAGTTGATTTTTTTATTGCCTCGAACTTCAATAGCTATTCTGCAATCACAAAAATGGAGGTTGCAAAGGAGAACTGATTTTCTGCTTAACTACAGGCTATTTATCATTCTTGCACTGTATCTCTGTATATTTGCTGAGACATAGGTACATCAGTCATCTGTTATATACTGGTTTGTTGCTAGATCTGGATTGTCCCCTTTTATTTTCTTTCCATGCACAAGGATGAAAGGACAAGTCAGTGGTCACTTTAGCCTTGCCCTGAGGTGTTGCCAGGGCACAGCTGAGAAGTAATACCAAGTTCTGCAATCCAGTGACGTTTCCATGTCCTCCACTTCTGACCTACGTGCTTGGCGTAAGTCTTGGCAGGTTAGATAAGGTTTCAGGTTTGTCTGAAATTTGATTTATTTTAGGCACTATCAAGTAGTTTATTAATGCTAAGATCAGTGGGAAGCCCTGTGATTATCATTTATATGATCAGATGAGATAAATAACAGGCAGATAGGGTTTTTTCAGGGATAGGGGGAAATACCTCTCAAATAAGATGCTTAAAATCACACCATCATCATAGACATTAAGAAGTGATTCCTATTTGCAACGTTCCAAACCCATTGCACAGAAATGGATTTTGGTGACCGGTAGTATAATTAAAATGTAGAATGAAACACTATGAAAAGGAAAAGTGAGAAAACATTTCTAGAGTTTCACCTGTCTGTATTATTTCTAAGTTTGATTGGCATTCATCAACTTCCATTTATCCTGTGTGGCCCTAAAACTGCTTCATAATACACTGATTTTTGCACAGTAAAAATCCTTTTCTGACTTGATGAGGATTGATAGTAGACAAGTGGCTGCTGCAAAACTGAAACAATGAGAAAAGGAGGAAGGGTATCTGTAACCCACCATCCAAACTGCACCTTGATGTTTCCTAATGTATTTATCAGTATTTTTAAAAATCTTTGATACCTAGTCTCTTCTTGTTGCTTATTATGCCAGATGCTGCAGCTTCCTGTGTGGCAATCCTTACAAGATAATGGCTTGTTGGTCTTCTTCACTTAAAAAAAATACAACCCAAACCAAACAAACCCCACAAGCCTATTTTACGCTCTGCTATGTCTCAAAGAAGCTGTCAGGTAATCGCGTGGAAAGTTTCTGATCATTGAACCTACAGTCTGTTGGGAATCTGGGTGTTGACAGGAATACTTTACTATTTTCAGTATTATCCTGGAAGCTAAATTATTATTTGCCTGATTTTGCCGGATGAATGGCTTAACTTTTTTTCTTTTTTCAAACACAAAGCTGTACTCTGAAGCACTTAGGAAAAGAACAGCAAGCACAGCCTTAGCAAAACTAAGATACGATTTCCCTCACTTATTTCTTTAATAGACACATCAATCTCTCTTGTCATGGTTTTGTTGCTATACATATAGGGAAAACCTCTTTTTTATTCTGACTGATTTACTTGTATTCTAGACTGAGAAAAACTAACAAACAAGAAAGCAGTGAAGGAGGATTTGTAATATGCTGCTTCCCAACTGAAACACTAAATGGGAGGTCTTTCAGCAGGGAGCATGCTATGCTTAAAGGCAGAGTGAACCCTGAATATTTGTTTTCTTGCGCTATTTATAAGCTTCTCACTCCTAATTCTTTCTCAGTCCCATATAGTTTATTATACTGTAGGTAAAAAATGATCACAGTCTTCCATTTTATATAATATATTGTATGTGAGACCTGCACCTACAGACACTTTAAATATGATAAACTAAGAAGCAGCCAAGTGTTATCATAGATAATGCTGCCCTGGACATAGATACAATGCCTTGAGAGTAGTTATGGTTTTATTCTGAGCAGTTTGGCTCTAGTCTTTCTGCCTTTTCTCTGGATTTAATAGCCCAGAGATCCTTTTTCCCCTCTATTTGCTCTCTCCTTCAGAGATCCCAGGGTACTCAGGTGCTGCTGCTACACTATGCTAATGTGAAACAAGGGCTTCTTGGAAACTCCTACCTTATGTTTCTCATGGCCCATTGCTTTTGACTTGCTCTTTTACATCTTTCTCACCAAGGGACCACTCTGATGGCTCTTCAAATTCATGGAAACCTATAGAAGTCTTCCCAAGTCCTTTCAAAGTGCTGATGTTTATTTTTAACCCCAAAAAGAATTTTAGAAATTAATGGTAGTTATGTATGAATATATGTATGAAGTAGAAAATATGATAAAATAGTTAATCCTCCTCAACATCTGCATCTTCCCAACACTTGCATGTGTTTCTTTCTCTTTTTCTAGTTCTTACTGGGATACGCTACTTTATAATTATTTAATGGGGTAGTGACCACTGTAGACAAGTTCACCAATAGGCTTAAAATTCAAAGCAAGTATTACTGCCGTGCTCCTACACAGCAAGCATGTTCACCAATACTCACTAATACAAATATGTTCTTCATATTTTTCCTTATTCCTAATTTATCTCCAAAGTATACAAAGACTGTTGAAGCTTTGACTACTCTGCAGCCAGTGCTGAAATAAAAAGATAAGGAAAAATTAATGAACAATTTCATTTTAGTCTGATTTGATAAATTCATAATCTTTAATTTTCTGAGCATATATTTACTACACAGAGTTATTTCACAGAGTAACATTTTCAGACTAAACATGCAAATTTTCCTTCAGAAAAAAGTCACAGAAATTTCAGTGTGAGGGCCTAAAATCCTGTTTTGTGCACATTAAAAAAGGCAAATAATACTGATTTCTGAACACAGAAAATTTTACTGCATTTCACAGTAATGATAATAGAATTAGCAGCCCATAGAGGAAGGACTGTGACTTATTTCCTGGATGTCTCTGAAAATTCTTTGCTCCAGCCTTTTCAGGTGTGATTCTTCCACACTCAATAACTGACTCTTCAACACTCAGTTAAATTTCAAGATATACTGATCAAAGCACACACATACACACAGACACACACACGTATATATAAAACCACATGAATCTCTACCCTTTTTATTATTTAGAAGAAAATATACCGCTCTTCTCCACCAGCATCTCAGGATATATCAAGGTAGATGTATTACTATGGCATAGACAGATGTTAGGATCTTAGTAAAACTGTTCTTCAAGACTGGTCTTCCAAAACAATTTAACATGTCAGCTTTCAGAAGGGAGAATATAGCTTTTTACTGCCCTAAAATCTACAGCTTGAGTAAGATACTTTACTGCCTAAGGAAAATTTTAGATTAAGAAAAAAATTGAGAAAAATCTTCTTACCTTCATTCTATAAAATGCCATGCCATTCTATTTAACAGTTAAACTTACACTCCTTAACTCAACTTCTACTTTTTTTTAACTTGCCTTCAGCATACAGATCACAGTTCAATGCCTAAACTTCTCAGAAGACATCAGTTTTTCTTAATATCTTCCACAGACTGTGCACACTGAGTGTTTCAAACTCTCCTTAAATAATCGCTAAAGTCTCTGGACTGAGATCTAGAGAACAGTAGCTTCTCCTGCTGCTGTTGTCATGAGGATTTCAGTCCATTAGCATACCTCCAGGAGGGATAAGAAGAGAACTAACAAAATGCCAACTTGCTTCCTGTGATATTTAATGTCATATTCAAAGGGCAGCAGGTTTCTTGTCTGCACACTAACTGTGGCAAAGCTGCTAGAAAAAGTAGATATTAAGATTCAAACTTCATACTGATCCAGACACCTGTCACTCTGCAATTCTGATCTTTTTGCTGTGATTTTGCTGGGTCTGCTCATGTTAACCCTTGGGACTAATAATACATTTAAAAAATCCCTGACCCTTTCTATTCCACTAGATTACATGTATTTATGGGTTCTTTACAAAATAACACTATTTTACTAATTTGAAAATTTTCTGAAAGAGCTAAAGATATGATAACCATAAAATATTAATTCCTACCCAAAGTTTCCATACAGCAATTTTTGTCCCTGATTTCTGTCTTGGGGGATTTTTGGCTGATGGAAGTTTATTTTGTATTAGATTATCTTGTTCCCTATAAGTTCAAATGGAGGAAACCAGTGATAAACCATTGACAGCACTAAGCAACGTGTTTTATACTGCTTTGGAATTTCACTGCTTCTTACGTTTAGGCTTCCTCATTTTGAAACACAACTTTGACAACAGACACATTCTTTCAGGAAGTGATACAAAGCTACTATGGTGAAAATCCCAGAAGGACCTGTCTTGCTAAAAACCGAAAATAAATTAAATGCTAATGTACAGTAAACTTTTGCAGAGTTTCCTAGTTTAGGTGAAAGCAGGATGACTCTGAAGCTGTAAACACTTTGCATGGTAAATGCAATACTTGGAATGTTCAGACAGAGTAGCTACAATGTATTGTGCTGTGCTCCAGTTTTCCTACAGAACATATTTCATTTTATTTTGTTTTGTTTTCTTGTATGCCTTTCCCCTTCCTTTTGTCATTTCTCTTGTTTAATGTCAGTGCATTTGCAACTTCACTAACCCTAGTTATTAGTCACCACTCAGAGCAGTAGAAGTCAGAGACATATCAATCAAGATAGCTTGGTCCCCAGCTGTTGCTGTTGTCTATAAATAATGCTGTCAGACTGCCGAGACACTGCAGCCGTTTATATGGATTCCACAGAACTGCCTAAATGTGCTTAAAAACATGGTCACAAACCAAAAGTGTGGTTTAACAATTTTTCTTCGCATTTTTTTTCTGACTCTATTATAAATTATAGAAAATGAGGCTGTGTGCATAGTCAAAGATATATGCACTGTTTGAGAATAAAGTTTTTGACCTTAATTCTCAAACTCTTGGAGTATAGATTATCTTGCAAAAATAGTATTCTATTTACTCTAATTTTATTTTCTTGCAGTTCACAAGTGTTATCACTTTATGCATCTACACCCCCACACTAGTTCCATGTCTCAGAAGTCACTAAGTGTAATAGTCTCACAGTCGGTTTTCTATCCTGTACTATTTATATTTTCCCATATTTCCAAAAAGATTTCCATGCCGCTTTTTTTTTTCCCCCCACATATTTCAAAGTTTCTTCCTTTCTAACAGTTTCTTAAACTTTGGGTCTTTGCTTATTAAATGATGCCTCATTTTTCTACCGTTGCTCACACATTGGTTCAGCACTTAAGAGTCAACAGCAAAGTAGAGAAGAAAACAAACTTGTTTTCAGTTCTGGATGACCTTATTTTCTGGTCATTCTGTTTCATGACATAAAATGAAGCTGACATCACTTCCAGTAAAAGAACTTATAATTATGTTTTTCTGTACAAGTAATCGTAGTTACGTAGGCAGATAGAATCTGGTTTTGGAAATTAAAGGCTTGAAAGAAAGCATTGTTTTTGATTTTTAGAATAATTTGTCTAATTGTACTTTTTCCATCTGCACTACCTTTTTAAAAATAATCTAAAACTTTTTCAAGTAGTAAAAATGCATTAAAATATTTTTTTTTATAATTCCTACTGATTTTCTTTGTGAAAAAAGAACAGGTTGATTTCTTCTTCAATTGTATTAGATTTCTGTTATTATGAGAAAGGAGTGAATTATACATGTGTTTTCTGTGCTGCAAAGCAGTTTTTGTGGCCTCCTGCGCTTTTCCCTGCATAGAAAAATAGGTTGTGTTTTGGTTTTGATTTTTATTATTATTATTATTCTTGAGTCCATTCTTATTTTCCAGTGTTGCTATTTTTCATCTGCAGTTCTGAAGCAGTGGCAGATTGCTTTTCTGGGTTAGATAGTATAATCAAATAGATCAGTGTCTTAAGGAATACTATCATCTCAAAAATTACTTCAGTTTGAAAACATTGCGCTTGCCCCTATTATAATTTACAAGAAACAGACCATATTTCTATAAAGAAAGGTGATGGGATGATAATCTAATTTCTTTCAGCGTGTTTACTATATTCATTTCACAGCACTTTACAGTCAGTTTCAGTTTCATGTGTAATGTCTGCTAGACAGACTCCCCTGTTTCTTTGGTATAGGCAGGAATATTATTTTAGCTGGAAATCATTCCTCTAAAATCACAAGAGGTGAAGGGAAGATTAACTACCATACACAATACCTGAAAATAAATTTATATATATTTTTCAAAATAGCTACATTTCAAATTGAAGTATTTCAAATTTCTGAATTTTCAGTGAGAATGTGTTCTTCCCTCTGTTTTCTGTGTGTTAACATATCATGCATTTTTCAGGATTTAATTATTTATTTTTTTTTTATTCCACTGAAGCAAACTCAGTGTACATATATTTGATTGTGTGTTACCTATGTATAATTGCACATAAATTTTCCTAATCAGTCTTGAGATCAAATTCCTATAGAGATAGGCATTTTAATGTGCAGTATTCAACTTTGCACTTGCTTAGTTGAAAACCAAGGGATACTTCAACACACAAAATTCCATTACTAAAACCTCTCTATTACTCCTTCACTGTGAATCTAAATCCAAATAACTTTAATAAAAAATTCTAAATGATTGTGTCACAATCCTTCATTCCCTTCCTCTTTTTTGATCAATAATGTTTCCAGTTCTCTATTTTTCTAATTACTTAGTGTTGGAATCCAAATCAATTATTTCTTTTGTATATGGAGATGAAATAGCCTTTTCCATAAATTCTACCACATCAAATCAATCTTTAACTTCCTGTAGCCTTCTAGTGGGTTTCCAGCATATCACAGAATTGCAAACTTATCAAGAGTTCAGCATGCTGGACAGAGTCCTTATCCTGTAAGTTAGAAAGAACAATCAAAACTTGAATTTAGGAAATAGAGGGAAAAAGAATAGAAATAGGCAAGTGGCCCCACAAAGGCCTCACTGATAGACAGAAAACAGTATATCACAAACTGAAGGAAAGAGATAAAGAACTTATTTGACTGGAAAGGAGAAGTAGTGTATCACCTACCGTGAATTAGAAGACAGTAGCTCTGCAGAAAGGCAAGGGACAGAGCTGAGAAGGATTTATCTGAAATTAGACCAAATCTACTTCTTTTGGGCCAACTGATAAAATTTGAACTAGAATGGCCTGTGATTATAAGTGAGTTATTTTTTAAATTAATTTCTCAGTTTATGTAAGAATTGAAGACATCAGAGTGTGGACACCTGTACTTCAGCTGGGATGGTACCTTAGAATAAAACAGTGTTGGAAAATATATGCTGAAAATTAGGTGAAACAAAATTACCTAATATTGCTTCTCTTAGGATGCCTGTAGTTTTTGATTAAAACTCTCCCTTTTTTTTTTTTTTTTTTTACAAGGCATCAATAATAGGACTTTGGCAGTATTAAACAGCTAAAGAAAATCTTTGGACTTAGACATCCAAGTTAAAACAGTATGTGTGTTTAGTTCATAATTCTTGCACAATCAGTGAAAAACTGAAACACTAGAGAAACCATGAGAATTGTGATTTCATTATTATTCACTTTAAATTAATTGCTCATAAAAGATAGGTACACTTTAAATCTCAAGCCAGATACAATGTAGCATGTCAAATGTCATTGACACCCATAAAACTGCAGAACACAAAAGCCTATATCAAGCTTTGCTTACCTTATATATCTATAAGGAAAAATAATAAGTTTTGACTAGAAGGCCATGACACAAAATATTGTGCAATAAGCAGTACAAGCACAGAAATTCCAATATTTCTGCAATAAAATTTCTCTTGAGACCTAAGTGCTTCATACATATGTTATTTTTATAATATATAATTAATTCAATATGTTTATTTTATATAAAATATATTAAAGATTATACTATGGTCTGCAGCCCATAGCTGGAAAGAAATAAAATATGTTGAATGATGTAAAGATGAAACCAAGGTATTCTTGTGTATATGAAACTGTTTCAGACTGTTTTGCATCCATTTCACTTTCCAGCCATAAGAATAGTTCTGCACTTATTAGAAAGTTGCTTCAAACCAAAAACAATTCAGAAGTTTAATTTTTTAACTTGATCTTCTTAAATGTGTAGTAAATTC
Source organism: Machaerirhynchus nigripectus (assembly GCA_013397975.1). Classification (NCBI taxonomy): domain Eukaryota; kingdom Metazoa; phylum Chordata; class Aves; order Passeriformes; family Dicruridae; genus Machaerirhynchus; species Machaerirhynchus nigripectus. Next base: position 619,284 of record VZRQ01004580.1, on the reverse strand, counting down.
TGTAGTTTTTAAGTTTGCTGCTTGTTTTACTTTCTTTACTGTTGCTTTGGTTTATTTGGTAATGTTTTTAATTTCTTGTCTTTAAGAGTGTAGAGCAGAAATTCAGACTTTGAAATAAAGTAAGAGTCATCATTCAGACTGTATATCTAATAATAACTGTGGTTCAACTTCCCTTTTTTAGCTAGGGCTACGTGTGACTTAATTAGAATTATCTTGTAAAGGTTTTCTGGAAAATATTATAATAACTTCCGCTTGAATTCCTATTTTTGTTTCCCAGACTCATATTGGAAACATAATTAAACTATGAACGTATATACCCAAGCATCATTATTTTTTAATTTAAAATTCAATTCTTAATTCAGTATGATGAACATTAATCTTAAATAACCTCAAATTAGGTGTACCAATATAGCTTCATTATAACTGAGGGGGTTTTATATTCTCTAGTAGCCATTATTTACTAATGTAATGTGTTTTTAATAAATGACTAGTTTTCCAAAATTCTGGAAGGTAGTATATAAATATCACAAGCTATTTTCTAATCTGAATTTTACATCTGTATTTGTTTCTTGAAGAGTGCATATCTTCTAAAGATATAATCTTTAGAGTATCAACCCACACTGCATCTGCATTTCTTCTATATAGAATAGACTGAATGAAATCAACATTTTGAGTAACAATTATAAAGGAAGCATTTTTTATATTTTTGTAGCATTTGATATTAAAAATGCAAAGCTGGATTTATTTTTTTTATTGTTGTTCTCAGCCTCTATTTTTTTTTTAGGAAACAACTTTCCCTATGAGTTAACACAGAAATATGTGAAGGTGGACAATGAAACAAGTACCTAAGTGAAGGCAGTTATCATAATATTTTATTTGACAGTGTCAATGTAAGTATTCAGAGGTCAGACCTTCATTTTATATTTCTCTACTCCTCCATTTTTTCCCACGATTTTCGGACAAGAACGGAATTTTGTTCAGTGCTCAGCTAATCCTTGAAACAAGGCACTATTGACATTTTGTGAAACTGTGATTTGCCAGCTCAGATTTCTAATCATGTACAAACAGAAATAAGCTTGGAGGGATACCAGTGCTTTATGGATTTGATCTTCAATTTATAAAACATATTTTAAAGGAGGGATCTCTTGGAATTTCATCTGAAAAGAAAGGAATCAGAGAAAATGAAAATATTCTTGTTTCTCTTTTATCTGCTGCATTGTCTCAGATGTAGCAAATTTTCCTTGGATTTAGCACATCTTGGTTTTCAAGTAACTACAGTAAAAACCCCAAACAAAACAAAGCCATAACAATAAACCCCACACTCTGTTTCCAAAAAAACATTTACGCAGTGAATACAATAATTTATAAATACATATGAAAATCATAAATAAATGGAAGAAATTTTTGACATTGAATGTTAACGGTAACTTGTTGCAGTCTTAAAAATACAAGTCCTTTATTTATGTAAGTAAAATTAGAAGGGAAGACTAGATCTTCAGTAGCTTCAGTAGCGTAAGGTACCTCCTTACCTGCCTTAGAAATACGGGTTATACTCCAGTGGTATTTTGAGTATCTGAGAATTCTGAGATATATTTAAGCTAGTTCAAACTAGAAAGATTAACCCTGTTTAAAGTTCTGTCCTCTTATATTCTACACAAGCAAGCAAACTTTCATTTCTGGGCAACATTCTAAAAGACAGTCCTTCTGTCTTCCTTAGTTACAAACAGTCTACACATGATTTTATTCAGAATAATCGTTTTCTCATTAATGACAGTAAGGTATAAATGCAATGAAATACATTTCTAGTAGCCCATCCATTTCCAAACTGAACATTGCCACAGAATGAACGGTGCTTTCTTTTATCTATTTTGCCTTTACTCATGTTGATTAAAAATTACAGTTCGCTGCTGTAATTAAACCAGAATGAATTTCCTGGGGGCCTTTAATTGTTTTGAATTTAGTTATAAAAACCCATTGATTTTTCACTCAACCCCTGTGAAACTTGAGAAGTGCAGTAAGGGTAGGAGAATCTGGAAAGCTGTGAAGAAGAGATGATCTCTGTATGCTTTACAGCAGAATTAGGAACCCTGTTGAAGAGTTACCTGTCCACAGATACACTCAATTACCTTATCAAAGAATTCTGCAGATTTTTAAAGATAAAAGCCACCAAAAAATGCACAGCAAGGTGAACCTTATATGAACCCTACATACTCTAAATTGGTAGTTTTCTGAAGTTTGAGGCTTTCATCTAGTTAGAAGAACTAACTTTACCTATGATTTTCTCCTTTAAATACAGAAAAAAAAAGGTTAAATGTCATGAAAAATTATTTATTGTGAATGAAGTTCAGAAAATGTGAATTTATGATTGCGAGTACAGCTTCAGCTCTTTCTTATTTATGTGAATTTTACTCCAGCTAGTGGGAGTGGAGTTCTCAAAACATTTTTAGTGATCAGAACTTTTGTTCATAGATTTTCCTGAAAAATCCATTCACTTACTGCTGCTAGAAAACAGCCTTACATCTAATAAACATTTCTGCTTGTTTGAACATCTCAACTATCTAATCATTCAGAATGATCATAGCCAGCTGTCTCTCAGAAGTCAAAGCATTTTTTCCCCTGTATCTTTAATTCAACCATACAACATACTGTAAAGCTTTTGTGTTGAAGAGAAGCCAGAATAGCACTAGAAACTTATATTTCAGTGTTTTCTAAGACATAATGAGAGGCTAAAGGTATTTCAAAATAAAATTATGTGTTTCATAACATTGATACAAAGGTATGAAAACAATCAAAGAAGGAAGTACAGACAGAGGTATGTCCTGAATCCCACACTTCAGAGTGCAAACACCAGCATTGGAAGAGTAGATTTTTCTCCCCCCCAATACCCCTTTTATTTTTTTTTTCTCTTTTTTTTTTAGTTCTTACTTTTTTCTTTTATTTCCTTTCCAAATTGCAGCAGCAAAACATAGCTTTTATAAATTACCTTAATGTTTTACAATAATTGTCTGGGTGGTTAGTTTTGCATTAGGTTTTTTTATTATCTGGACTAAAGGAAACCAAATCTGTGATTTAAGTATGCCTGAACTGTAGTGTTATTTTTTTTTCAAGTTTGAAAGGAATGATATCTCTTATTAAACTAACTGATAATATTGAGGAAAGAAGTCAATCAAGTATTCAGGCTCTCAGGCTTTCTTTTTCAGACACCAGGAATACAGAACACAGTGTCCTGGTAAGTGCCCAACATTTCCACCAAAGCTGAGACAGGACATATGTGGGGCATCTTATTATGGAACAATAAACAAAGGACCAAGCATTGCCAGGGATATACTTTTATAAAGAACACAAACTCTCAGTGTAGTAGAGACACCAATTCCTCCGTGCTGTTTTATAAGGAAACAATTTTTATCCCTTCATCACACGGTCTTATTTATCCTTTGGTCTTACAGTTTATCCATTCTGGAACAAAATTACAGTCTCATAAAAGAGTGCATTGGTATTCTAACTGCATAATTACAATTCGATGTGAAATATTGTAGACTGTTATTAAGAAGTGATAGTTTTGTTTAATTGCTGATTGTAAAATAATATTAAACACATCCATTGATATAACATTTATAGGCAAAACATTGTAAAGATATGTGCAAATAATATACATTTTATAATTATAAAGCATATTTACAGGTTATTTTAATTTCGTAAGTCCTGATAAATGTTTGGTATTCTTTTTCTGACTATATCATAGACTTTATTAGCTCCACTAAGATAACTTGTTTTTGTAAATACTTGAGGTAATCATACTGTTTGTATTCCCCCTTAAAAAATACCCTGTCACAATTTTTATACTAGATTATCCTCATGCATAGTGTAAAGGCTTCTTTGATTAAAGGCTGGATGAATCTCACAATATCGAGACTGAGTCAATAGAGATTGAATAACTTCCCAAAATGTTAATGGTTACCTGCACTTAACAGAGATTACTCCAAGAGTGAACATAGTGACTAGAGACCTTACCTTCCTAATATTTTTTAGTCCCAGTTAGAAACCTGTTTACGAATCTTTATTTCTTTGTTCATCCAGGAAATACAAATATTGAGAGAAAATCAAAGTAAAAACCACATTAAAAGTTTGCCTTGAGTTTTCACAGAGATTGAATCTGCATCCTAATCATGCTATATTGCTCTCCTCCCATTCAATAAATGCTATAATTTAGAATTCAAAATAATATACTCCCTTTCTATATCAAAACTAGAAATTTTAGGATACCTAAGCTAACAGTTAATCAGAAAGGCTGATAATTGATTTTTCAATAAACCATGAGTGTCTGTTAAATTTGGTTATACAGGATTCTATCAGTAATCTTGCTGAATTTTAGCTTGTGTCAAATATATGAGAACCATATTAAACGCAGATATGGCAGCTGCTCATTTGGCTGAAATAGTAGGAATTGAGCCACTGAACTCCAGAACTAAAAGCAAAAGCTATTAAATTACTAGCAAAATGGTCAACATGTTGTTTCCAGGGGCTGTAAGGTGTTATATCCTTTGTGTAATGGCTCTGAAGGGTACTTACGCTGTAGTCTCACTAGTAAAATCCCTATTTCCATTGTACAAACCAAGCTCAAAGCATTGGAAAATAGGTCTACAACAACTGTATCAGGAGCTTAGATGCCTAGTACATGTGGGAACTCACGCATAGACAAGTAAACTCATGAGTTTAAATTTGAAGCTGAATTTAAAGTTCATTTTGCAACTGCTAATTCTCCAGGGCAGAAGAGTATTGTGGGTTTTACTGAGCATTCAGTGGCCCCTGTAAAGCTCTGTGAAACCGTGAGGTATTCCCTTCCCCAGCTGATAACATGAGAAGAGATCTCTGTTAGTCAAACTGATGTTTTCTGTTATATCTCTGAGGGGCTTTCAGAGCCAGCTCAATGAAATTCTGCTGTCAGGAGGTAATCTGCTGCAACAGAAACTAGATAGACTTAGCAGCTGTACAAGGAAGGTGAGGACTTAATTTAAGGGAAAAGATAAATATCCTTGTCTAGAAAAATTCAAACAAGCTTCTAAGAAGACAAGAATGTCTGATTTAATGAAGCACGGGAGAAAGCCTTATGGAAACAAAGTTTATGATACTATGCTGTATATCCTTGGTTTAGAAAAGACTGTCTTGAACCATTTCCTCTATTTTCAAAAAGCACCACAATCTTTCCAAAGAGTTCCATCACTACAGATTTTGAAAAAGAGTGGTAGGAATTTTACTTTCTTTCTACAGAGCACTAGACTACTAAGAGGTATTCAAGTGATAAAATATGCTTGTGGCAGACTGAGAATAAGCCATATTTCTCAAGCAGGCATGAAAATTGTTTCCTTCTCTTTGCTGTTTTTGTGCAGTGGGATACCACTATTTTCTTCAATTCAAGTGAATTCATCTTTTGGAGAGGGTTTTCTTGTTTATTTTCACTGTATCAACAAATACTTCTACCATTTCAAGAACCTGATTTTCGATAAAAATAAGACCTATGCAGTAACATAGACAACATAGGCTGCCTGCCCCCTCCCATTCTGACATTTCAGTAATATTTGAACTCTGTATTCTGTATTCCTGGTGTCTGAACTGAATTAATGAAGCCTAATTTCAGAGAGAAGAAGACATCTTAATGTTCTTTTGCTTGTTGTTGGCTATGTGTCTCTGGCTGTGTTCCTTCTTATGTGCTGAAAGGCACAATCAGCTGTGGGCCCTTGAACATCCCAGCCAGTGCATCTATTTTCTTTCTCTGAAATTAGGAATTTCTATAAATGTTTCTGGGATCTTTTGCTTACCTTTCCTTTTTATTTTTTTCCTTCTGTTTGTTAAATTACCTCATAGTGTCAAGTTCAGGAAGTAGAAAAAATCTATTAAAGGTGTAGACACAAGTATACGAGTACCTTGGATTAAAAATATTTCCACTTTGAACTAGTATAAATTAGAAATTTCAATTTGAAATCCATAAATATGAGCACAACAACTAAATTTTGCGAATAGATCATGGTGTAAAACTGTTAACATTTTATTGCTAGTGAGTACTACTAAATAGAGAGGAACTGCAGCTCAACCTTCAGAGATGAAGTAGAGCTAGCAGGAGACAAACAGATTTAAGCAGATTTTGTCTTTAGTTTGAGAATGTTTGATACGAAAATTGCTGGGAAAGGCAGTAAAAATAGGATCCCTTTAAGTCATTTGTGAGTCCTCAAAAACAGCAGCGGGATACATATCCTATAGGCAATACCATTTGTAAATGACTTCTGTGGGAACTATTCATAAATAAAATGAGTGGAGTTCAGAATAAAAATGATGAAACTGATGCTTTTTCTCACTGAACTTGCCAGTCAAAAGAAAGGATTAGCTAGTGGGCCATCTCTAATACAGAGAATATAGAGGTAACCGTTAATGAGAATAAATGTATTGGGAGTTCTTTGGAGGTTTTTAAGTGCAAGTAGATAATCTGCAGTTCTCCTTAACTGCAGGGAAAAAAGGATTCAGGTCGATGGGGAAAAAGGACTTGAAAATGTTGTTCTCTGTTCATTGATTTAAGTTCTTAGATGACCGTGCTAGAAAAAAGGAAAATTGGCACGATAGAAAACAGAAAATACAACCTCAAGAGGGGAAGCATTTATCCTTAACAATAATCAGAAAGCATGAGCAAGAAATTTTCAAAAATTAAATTAAATATAGAGCTATTGAAAAATCAAATAAGGCCTTAGAGTTTACAGAAGTGACCCTATTTCTTTTATAATAACATTTGGAAGCTACTCGTTTCTTAGATCTGATAAATGATTCTTTGAAAGTCACAAAATTTCAGTGTCCACACGCAAAAGCCCAAAGGGACAATAGTAGAGGCATAGATAAAGCTTTATAGTGTGTGCTAATCTCATGCAAAATATAGAGTAAGGATTTAAATCCTTCTAAGATAAAGCTTTCAAAAGACCAGAGTTTCTTTCTTCTTTGTCACACAATATAGAAAGGCAGAACTTAGAAGAATTAAATCAGCATAGAGCAAAAAGTTGAGTAATATGATCATCTGATTTCAAAAAAAGCTTTGAGACCTAGGAAATAAAAATAAAAACAATCTACAGGAGAAAATATTACAGCTTAAAAGAAAGTAATAAATACTGTAGGTTTGAAGACCCTTATTGCCATAAAGAGAGGAAATAATTGTTAAAAGATATTTTACAATGTAATTTTCAAAATCTGTTTACTTCCAAGGGCATTGGTCCATGTCTGTTGATTTGTTCATTTCAGAAATGTTCTCTCCTTGAAGAAAGTGAAATGAGTTGAAATTGTGTTAATTATATATATTATGGATATATATATGTATGCATATACATGTGCACACACTTATCTATACAAATGTATTAAAAATGTTGCATTATATTGTAATAATTTAGAATTTACAATTAACACATTGGACTATTACCCATTATTCCTATGTTTCTATTAAATTTGTCATGTTAATACATACTTAGGAGACTGAGTTTTGGTCTACCCTGTAATGCACAGTTTGAGATTTTTTATGGTACATCATCATGGGGGGGGTTTTACATTTCATTGTAAATTCCATGCAATCAGGAAAAGGTCATCTTTCCTGTTACCAAAATAAAACTATACTCCCTATGTCACATTCAATAGGACATAACATATACCAAAATGCCATGTTAGGTTTCATACCACCATTTCCCACTCCTGAACCCCAAAGAAAAAAAGAAAAGGAAAAAGCAAAGGAAAAAAAATTAAAGACATAAGACAGGCCAGAGAATAAAAGAAAAGAGGAAATAAGATAAAAGAAAAAGGAAAATAACATTAACAAACAAAAGGAAAGCAAAAAACCCACAATCCTGAGTCACAATCAGGAAAAACTAGTTTTAAACTGGCTTAAATTTCAACTGGCTCAAAAAACCTGGCAAATGTTTTTTTGGGGAAAGTCTAACTTTTTTAATCTTTTGGTTTTTTGTTTAGCTACATTTGTTTAACTAATAAAGTAGTCACTTCTGAAAATCTTTCCTTGCTTTAAAAATTCAACATCTCTATATTTGGTTTATTTAAGTATTTTCAAGTGATTGGATATTACTACTAATCCTCCTGTGGCTATGGAAAATAATACTATTTTATTGATTGATTAACAAAGTCTATATAAAGTGTTACTAGTTGGCCTCTAATTGTCCCAAGGTGGGTAACACAGTAATGATTCTTTTCACCTATATTATTGAGTATCTTAATCAGTTGTAATGGCGTTGCTGCATTCCAGAATTTGTTCAAATGCAAGTCATTGTACTTCTATATTCTTTGGATATCAACTCCTGTGACACCTAACTCACCTTTTGTATTGTGGTCAGGTCACATACAGATAATGAGCAAGGAGTTCTCCTTGAAATGAGAAAAGCTTAGTGGATTCCTACCTTTCTGTTTCTGGTCACCCATTAATCTCTTGGACCACTGAAACAAAAAGCATTCACAAAGATCATTCAAGACTTGAGAGAATCTAAAAATAAAGACACATTTACAAAATCTGGAAAGAATAATGACAGCATGCACTTTGTGAAAACTTATGACATACGCTAACATTATAAGCCAAGGCATTGGTTCTTATGAAATTAGGTCTTCCCACTTTGCAGACACAGGAGATCAGAATTTATGATGACCTCAGACCAATTAAACCAAGAGGTTATTCCAGCCAAAGTCATCCCTACAGCTTCGTGCCAGAGTCAGAAATCTGACCACAGTACAGACCTGAGGGTATGTGAGCAGAGACTTGTGCTGCTCTTTGAAATCTAATGCAGTCCTCTAGCTACAGATGTCTCCTCTCAGTCCTGGCAGGCTGCATCACCTGGAAACTGTGAGGAAACAACCACAGCAGTCAAATAAATCTCCAGGGCATGGCACAAGTCAGGGTGAAATGTCCAGCTGCCATCAAGTGTCAGCACTGCAGTATTTCTGTGAATCGCAGTTGGTTTATGTAACACTATCAGACAGACTGAAACACTGACAGTAAGATTCTTAGAAGATTAAATTAATTACTGTTTTAATACTGTTGCTGTTATTAATATTATTTCTTACGAAGAAGGGAGCTACAGAAAAGTGCCATTAAGAAGTTCTTGCCATAATCTTGAAATTTGCTGCTACACTATGCCTATGTATCCCTGATATTATGCAGTTGTCTGCTGGATTTGGTTTGGATCCTATGATGTTCATCTGAATTGCCTTTTTGCTTTTAGTCTGTGACACCACTTGGAAACCACTTTCATAGGTCACAGATCTCAGAAACCAGAAAGCTGACATTAAGATTGTGGGGTCTTTCTAACCAAAAATCAAACCACATGTTTAGTTTTTTCATCAAGTCAAAAACTGCTAGCAGCTTTTCTTCCTTTGCTGTGTTCTCTCTTTCCATATTTACAGCCCTGTACGGTCTGCTGAACAAGAGAATATGCTGCAACAAATCTTAGCTGTAAAAATGTCTTTTCTCAGAGGTGGTTGGGACATTTTGGTTGCTGGCACAATTTTATCTGTCTTTCCCTGTTCTCCTCATTTAAATAATATGATAAATAAATATAAATAAAAGTGGAAGTCTCCTGTTATACCTTATTATGTTGTTAGCAGTGAAAAACATCTATGCTCTTGGAGCATTCACCACGCTTCCTTTTAGCACCTTGCCTAGAAGATTTTCTGAAACAGGATGGCTTCCTTTATTCTCATGGAAACTTTGGAGGTTTATATCCTGTTACATCTATTTAACTGACTTATTTTCTGAATATTTTGTTGTTTAAATAGCACATATACATATATATATCTACTCATATTTTTAGGAATGCTACATTAATAGCATTTACACAGGTATCAGTAAGGTATTATACCTTATTTGCATGTACCTTATTGTGATGCCTGGTATCAAACCAAGTGCTGGAGCCTTTTCTGCTGAGCAGGAACTGAATGAGGCTAAGATCTGTCAGATTCCTTAGCTCTGAGCAATTCCTGCATAAGCCACCTCACAGCATGTGTTCTCCCGCTACATGCTTACTGCATGGGTAAAGCAACCAAGATTCCATCCTCAGGGACCAAAGAATAGTACTAGTTACACAGCAAGAAATTTTCAGGCAGTAAAAATCTCTGGCAAAAAACCCCAGTGTTTATGGTGGGAAAAAATAGCCAAGCACATTAAAAAGTGAAAGGCTCATTTGTCACATGTCTCCATTATTGGCATTTTGTGTCAAGTCAAAACCAGAACTTCTTGCATTGACAAGTGAGTAATGACAGTATGCAGTAATCCCGATGCCAGGGGGGAGAAAAAAAACAGCCAAAAACCAAACCCAACAAAAAAAAAAACAAACCCCGCAATCCAACAACTACAGGCATGCAGAGTAATCTGGAAGCTTTAAATTTTCTCTTGAAGTTCTAGGCTTTTTCTCTAAAACTAGCTGAGCTACAGATTAAACTAGACTGCTTATCCTGCTCTGAGCCTTAAATGTCAATTGTAGGTAGAATTTGTCTGGTAATTAAACTGGAAAAACCTGAAAGATCTAAAAAAGTAAACAAAATCCCTGTGAATCTCCTATCCCTTTCTGTCCTCTAACTATCAAACAGAAAACTAATTCTGTAAGTAAAACACAAACAGTAGGTAACTTTGAAATCAGCATGCTCTTATCTCTTCATCCCATGCTGAGCTCAAAGTCATCAATTTTATGTCTGCATCTTGAAGCAATTTCAAACTTTATCCCTATTTTATATAGACAATGTTGATGGCAACAATTTTAAATCACGTCCAGAAACCAAAACTGAATAGATAACGTATCTGAGTAGCTATATGCCAAATTCTAGACAGTATTCCTCTCTTACCCGGAATGCGTGGGAGTAGGCCCTGAAAATTAACCATTTTTCACCTCTGTGTTTTAATTTTGCCTATCACGTGACAAAAAAATTTAAAATGTAAAACTTTAAATTAGTCTTTTCATATATATACAGGAAATTAAAAATCAGTTTCAAAATGAAAATAATCTGCCTGTCTTGGTCATAATTCTTCAAATTTTCAGTCAATTTCAGCTGAGGAAATAAATGTAAAAGACATGAATTCTTTTGTCACAGTGTTGGTCCCCCTGCTTTTGCAACACTAGCAAAATATATCTTGCTAAGTCTATAAAACAAATTAAGATAGAAACCTTAATATATAGATTGAATCTTAAACCAATTTTCTGCTTTAAATTGTATTATTCTTCTTCAGTGTCTGTGCTGTATAGAGAGCTATTGGTATGATTTGTACTTATTCTGGGCATGTATTCCCACTTGAAAGAGTGCCTATGAGGAATGTTTAAGTCCTGTAGAAGGCACAGATTAAATCTCATCAGTACTGCTGAGTTCAAAAGCAAGGATCTTCATATGTTTTATCTGCTGTCTAGTCTCATGCTGATTCAGAAATATTTTCATAATTTTGCATTCTGTTCTGGTCTCATGTTACTCTCATGGATTTTTAAGGACAGGTTACTGATTAAGAAAACTCAATCTCAAAATATAGAATATTGTTATATAAATGGTTTTATTGGAATTATTTTTTTGTAAGGATTTTTAAAAAAGGCAAGTAAATTACATAACATGCAAAGTATTATAATGAAGTATTTTAAACTGTAGATGGATCTGCAACTATTTCCCCCTTGTTAAAAGAATTTTAATGAAGCTTAGAGTAGGTTATTATTCAACATTTTAAAATACCAACTATTCTAAATTAATCAGTTTACTTCTACCATGTAATTGCCAATCTTTTAACTATGGAATGAAAAAAAATCTAATGAAAAGTCAACCTTAAAATTTTTCATAGTTACCTTTATATTGCCACTTTTTTGTATTTCAATTCCTTCACGTTTACATTGATTCTTATCCTATTTATAATGATCATAAAGTTCAAGACTTTCACCTCTGCATTCAAATGAAAGTAAAATATTATTTTGTCACCTTCAAAGAAAATGATTTTATCTTCTTTTATTTTCTTTTTTTTTTTTAATATTTCTGAATCTTGTGTGTTATTTAATCATGCTGGACCATTTAAGGGCTGTCATGCTCCTTACAAATCTCTCAATAAGGTAACTGAAGTGTTACAAAAAACAGCTCTGCTATTTCAGTGTGTGCTATATTTCTCATCTTAAGAACTTTATTACAAAGGTCAGTACTGACTAAATAACCTGTAGAAATAAGGTGTTAATAGAAGTGCACATGACTGCAGCAGCTCAGTCAAATCTAAGACCGGAAAATCTGAGGGATAGCAATGATAGTTTGAAGGACAGGCAAGGGAGTTTTTTTAATATTACACTTGTAAGTCTGAAATCGTTCATTTTTCTCAAATCTCAGTGTCTAACCTATGCTAAATAGCAAAGCCTTTTACAATGACAAATCTGAGTATTAACAGAAAATTAGATATGAAAAATAGATGGATGCTGCCAATGCAAACACAACTAATTGCTAGATACATGGTTTCAGAGAGCAAAGATAAGTATTTTCTCTATTTTGGATTTACAAAAGGTGAACAATTCTGTTCCCTTATTAAAAACCTTATGAGATCACAGACACTTTTGATGATCTGTGGATGGTCCAGACATGGAGTAGTGAAGCGAAACTGCCTGTGTCCATACCTCATTCATCATGGACACTAATTTTTGATATTTTTGCATGCCATGACTGAGAAATGAAAGAAATAATTAATAGTTTGAAATGCCATGAGAAAATATATTTTTTTAATGACTAAATATTCAAAATAAAGAATGGGAGTTCTATGGTAATGGCAAAGAAAAATAGAATGCAGAAACATATTTCCCCCACTGAAATTAAGTTTCTATTTCTAAAAAAAAATATTTTAAAAAGTTAAAAGACTGATTGTGTGAAATTAAAACTTAAATTTCAGGTATATAATCTGTATGTCCACACATCTAGGTATATGAAAACAATAAATGGACAGAAATTTTCTGGTTTAGGATGATGTATTAGAAGTAAAAAAGTTGTCTTTCATAGAAGATAACAAAAAAGTTTGAAAAAAGAGATTGGAAATAGAGATTGTTTCACATACAAATACATTCGAAAAACAATAAAGCTGATTGAGCACTGTAAACAGCAGAGCTTGGGGCTGAACTGCAATTTAATACTTCTCCTGGCAGTTTTACTCTCAGTCAGTTATTGTATCAGCCTCCATCTATAAATACCTACTCTTAACCGTATTTAAATACCATTTAGCTCAAAGAATCCACAAAGACAGACAGGTACAAGCTATACGCCAGGTCCCATTGCAGCTGCTGTAAAATAGGGCCTTCTCCGGGGTAATTGCATCAGCTGCCTTGTGGCACACAACAATTTTAGGAGAAGCAAAGTACAGGAGTCAATAAAACTGCAGCAGCTCAGTCACATTTCCATAGCTGACAGGAAAGCTCACCAGCTTGGTGCCAGGACCCCTCTCCACACACAGTGCTCATTTAGTAGTTACAGAATTCTGATCCATTTTATGAACTTACAAGAGTGATTGCAAGCCGACTCAAGTTTTTTGCAAAACCACTCGGCATAGCATTTTGCAAAGGAAGCCAATCCTCATCCAGATAATGAAGAAATCTGAATGGCAGGTCACTTGTTCAATGACTAGGAAAGACCTCTTTTATGAGTGGAAACAACCTTCCACTTGCTGAAGAGCGCCAACAACAGAGCTGGAGAGGGCTTTCTACAAGGGCATGTAATGATAGGACAAAGGGGAGTGGCTCCAAACTGAAAGGGAGTAGGATTAGATTGGATATTATGTTGACTGCAAGGATGAGGAGTCACTGGAACAGGCTGCCGAGAGAAGCTGTGGATGCCCCATCCCTGGAAGAGTTTGAGGCCAGGTTGAATGGGGCTCTCAGCATCCTGATCTAGTGGAAGGTGTCCCTGCCCATGGCAGGGGACTTGGAACTAGATGATCTTGAAGGTCCCTTCCAACCCAAAACATTCTGGGATTTTTGGAATACTCTATATTGAAATGCTGTGGTACATTAAAATGAAGGCGTTTAAATATGTGATTAACAGATAATGGGGAAAAAAACCTCAACGTAATTGAATAATAACCAGATACACTTTGTTATATCTGAAGAGTTACTCTGAAATATTAGCAGGAATCATTTAAACAAGGAGACTTTGTAAGTATATGATTTATAGGTAAATTACAAGTGCTTGAAAGCTTTTCAAGCAATAAAAATACTTCAGAATATCTACTAATTTATTCTGTTTACATAGTAAAGGTCTAAAAATGTGTATGCAAATGTATATCTCAGAGGTACCTTGTGTATTTGAGGAGAAAATGTATTGTGCATAGTGCTTACAACAGAATGCCTTAAATTACAGTCACTCCCTACAGATCACAGATCATTATATTACCCAGAATCCTGCTACAGTATCACGACATCATTCTTGTGTGTTATTTGAGTAGGATATCATGCTGTTCACACTCTACTTGTAATTGATGATGACAGTCATGAGACAGTGCTATATTTGATTTATACTATTCCTTGAACTTGAAGATTTAGCTTGAATCTCCTGTCCAGTTTTTATAATCTTCTTTTAAGTGTAGAGCTCCTGGATATTGAACCTCTCATAACTACGACAACTGTGTGACTCTAAAAACCTTAAAGATTAACGTTAGATGAGTAAAAGAAGGATGTCAGGTACTCATATTTCAAAGGGAAGGAATACAAAAATTAGTATGTTAGTTAGTTTAGTTTGGGGAGGGGTCAAAACAGAGGTTTTTTCAGCCTTTGGTGTAATTAATGAATTTTTGTCCTCATTTTTTAGAAATAAGTGAACGATCCTTTGGGGATTTACCTTGGTCTTTGAGCAATATCAGGACAGAAATACTCTCTTTCAGAGGATCAGCTAGAGCACCTGACAGAACAGCTAATCTCTAAATGAAAGCAATGTATTTCAATCATCTCTTTTAGAAACAGTTTCTTATAATTCACTCAGTAATTACCATAATTTGAAAAAAAAGATGCAAGTCCTTTGAAACTATGACTCATCAGGGACTTGTTAGTTCATGTTAAAATATATCAAACACATATAGGGCACATATTGATATCTCAGTATTGATCTAACAGAAATATCTCTTTAATATCAAATTAATTATGCAGATGAGAAAAGCTGGAATTATTCCAAATCTAACACTTCAGTCACAAAAACATGGGTTTCCAAAATCTTTCAAAATTTCATTGCTGAAAAGCCTTCAGGAATTTATAATAAGATCAATTAGTAATAAAATACTTATGAGTTAATAACTGTCCACATACAAGAAACAAAGGCCAGAAAAAACTTGAGTATTCAGTCAGTGTTTATGTATAAAATACATCACCAGCAGAATATCAAAAAGTTCTGTAGTGAAAACTGGGCTTTATAATAAACACCTATGTGATCCAGAATAAGTTCTGAATATTGACATCTAAATATTTTCCAATGATGAAAAAATATTTCAAATAATACAATTTTTTACCATTAAAAAAAACCTGAAAAGATAAGAATGTTACTAGAAACTATCTCATGATTCTACTGGCACCTAAAAACCAACAACAGCTAATGAAAAGAAGCACACATGAAAAATCTTTAAAAATTTTGGCAATAGACACAGACAGCATAGACCTAATTCAATTATTGAGGCCTGGAAAATATGTTTTGGAGTTATTCTCCATAGGTTGTCGAAAAAAAAGTACTGCTGAGAGCTAAACAATAATAATGATAAAGAATGCTAGGAATGTTTTTGAAGGAACTTGTAAAGTGCCACTATATCACTTCCAAATTTATATTGTGGCTATACTTGAAAGACATATTTATGCAGGCTGATCACCTAAAAAAGCCAACTCAGTAGAACAAACAGGGAACAGAGAAGGGCAAGACAGATGATTAAAAGTATAGTAAACCTTTCACAAGAGAGGTTTTTTTAGCCTGGAACATAAGGAAGCTTTGTGAAAGGTATATAAACCCATGCCAATCAGGAAATGGTGACTACAGAATGATTACTTTCTGTTTCTCATAACAGAGAAGCTAGGGGGAAAGAGATTAAAAAAATCCTTTTGTTTGTTTCTAAACCACAGATAAAATTTTTTCACATTAAAAGAAAAAACAACCAAACTACTTCATGAGGAATACTTCCAGGAAAAGAAATATTATTGTCTAGATGGAATGCCAAAGTTCCTACATGGTCAGTCAAGAAAATTCAGATGAGTGATCTCTAAAGAGTTCCTCTCATCTTTGTTTTTTTCTCTAACATACTTATTATGAGTCATTACAGGAGATAAGGTCTTCAACTAAATGGTTTGTCTCTGTGTATCTCTGTGTATTCCTGAAGTAATAACCTTGAATACTATTTTTCTGGATTGATAAAGATTATCTTAAGGGTAATCATAAATCCTCTTCAAACACTTTTTAAACTCTTTCTCCTATCTCAGTCTGACTGGTAACATTTTTTACCTAGGAAGACTAATGTTACACATGGTTACAGAGAATTCTGCTTAGTTAAAAATTGGAAATCAGATAAGAAAGGCAAGAGTAAGTGTCCACCATTCCTAAGTGTACACCCTTCAGTTCATTTCTAGATCTGAAAAACAGCAAAGTCAGGTCTCACTAAAAGTTATCAGTACTGTGTTATAATGCAGAATCCTACAGAGTGTGTAGACTTGGAAGGGGCCACTGAGACCATCTAGTCCAACTCCCTGATAAAGCAGGGATTATGTTTAAGACCCTTATGCATACAATAAGAAATATGGATCTACAAGGCTTGCACAATCAGAGAATCTAGACTTCCTATTCCCCAGGATTCCCAATGATTTTTTTATAACTATGTATGAAGTACAATATAATTTTGCACTTTCATGTGGTGTGAAATTGTCACAAGCACACTTATTTCCAAAATATTACATCACTTTCTACTTCTAAATAATAAATGTCATAGTCTTTTGTGTAACAAATTAAATTTCAATTAGTTAATTGAGTCAAGAAGAGCTGCCATTCAGTGTGGAACCTTTTCCTATCTATATAAATCCATCATACAAAGGATTTCTGTGAAACCTAAACCGAATAAAAGGCAAGGGAATTGTTCTGTTATCACAACAGTGAGTATATAAAATTGGAAATTTTTAAAACTACCCTCCCATTACAAAGGTAAGGTGGTCTTTTCATGATAAAAGCAGAGTTCAATGAGCTTTGTATTACAGCTTTGCAAAATTTGTGCAAATTACAGGAAATTATCTAAATTTTGATATGATGACATTACTACACACAGAAGAGAATACTATTAATATCCCTTTCATGGTCCATCTCTAGACATAATAAAAGGTGGGATAAAAGAAAGAATTAGCTGTGAACATATTGAAAAATCGTCGTTACTAGCTCACATTTTTCATGCAGAGGAAGCACTTTTCTGTGCTCTGCCTTGCCCCCTTTATTCGTTCTCTCAGGCGTATATCCTCAAAGCCACCAGTCGCACATTAATTCATTATCATTTTCACCTGTGACATTTTTTTTGCTTGTCACTTTTTAAATTTCAACAAGTCCCAACCAAACATAAAGTGATGACATTCAGCACCAAAAAGTAAATGGTTCACTCAAAAATGAGCATCCTCTCCTGATAAATATTGGAAGATCACAGTGACTTGAAGACTGATAAAGCTCAAAACACAAACTTAGAAAAGGAAAGCAAAAAATACAAAAATTTTCATCAAATAGTTCTTTGATGTAGAATAATCTTTGTGGATTTTTTTCATCACTATTCTGCCACTTACCTGGGTGTAATATATTTTATAATAAAAGGAGAGAGTCAGAGGCAGTGGGCACATCACAGGACAGTACGTGTTGCAAAATTACTTTCTGTATAGTGACAACAGTTACATTTGATATAATACTCTTTCTTTGATAAAACAGAACTCTTCCCATAGTATTAGGTAGATTCTCTGTTAGAAACCGATTATGAAGCTGATGCACTGAGGCCTGAGCAGCAGGCCTCAGCCAGAGTTGGCTTACAAGATGAATCCTGGGCACTGTGTGAACACCATCAGTATTATTTAGCTAAAAATAGATGACAAAGATGCTTATGCTAGATCTGTATAACCTTGTGTAGTTATTTGCAAGAAATGTATAATTTTAAGAAACTTTCCCAACTGACATGAATAGAGGCTTGTTTGTAGGGTATTTTGGGGGAAAACCCTCTCAGCTGAGGCTTGGGCCCTGGCCAAGCCCTGGCCCCTGCTGGTCGGGATGCGTGCCATCAGATCCAGGAGTTTCTGTGCTAAAAATATAATCAAGTCACTTTGACTTACTGAGTTGGGCCTATAAAAGCTGGACCCACTTTCAGGGTGAATTGGAGACCTGACCTAGCGGTAGACGCTCCGTGTAGGATTTTCCCAGCTGTCAGGAAGGGTTCTCCAGGTCCTGGCTGCTAAATGGGGCACCCCAGTGACTGCAGACTCTGGATGATGGTAAAGTATTTAGGCAATTGGTGATGTATCTTTCTCAATCACTAACCTTTCTCTCTTGTAGTAATGATCAGGTCCATCACCTTGCGTACTTTTGCTTGTTGTTAAAGCCAAGTGCGTAGTTTTATTGAATGTATAATTGTACTTTCGTGTTGCCTTTATATTCATTGTAAAATAAGACCATTCTTACCATTGGTGGCTGTGTTCTTTAAATTGCCCCTGTAAACTGGCAGAACAGAAGCTGAATTAGGTTTTTTTTCTGTTTTAATAACATTAAAATTCCTAGACTACTGGAAAATAGTCTTTTGTATCTAATTTTAGATTTCCCAACAAATATATCCCTAAATCCTAACCTGTCTTAAAACATTAGTGCAAAGGAGTGGTAAAATAAAAATAACTTGTCAATAGAACAAAACCTAGAGTCGGAATAGAAAATGGATGAACTTTTGGAAAATAAAATCCTTGTACAACACTGAGACCAAAATTAGAAGGATTTCGTGCATTTAAAAACAATATTAGGGTGAAACTTGCAGTCTTAAATTAGTATGTTAAAATAACACAGGTGATGAAGTGAAGAAACAACAGAAGAGCAAAGATTGGACATTCTGCTCTTTTTCTCCTTTAGCAGAAGTACTGAGCTGCTGAACTGATGACTGTTCATAAATATCTGCAATACAGTTGGTCCCAGTACAAAGTATGACAGCTTTCAATAAAACATTCATTGTGATCCTTTGAGGTCTTCAGAGGTACATAAAGTAGTTCCCAAACTGCACATTACATGCAGTTTTCCATTACACACTGCACAAAATGTCCTTGACATTCAAGAGTTTGCCATACATATTTTAACATGCATCACTCCAGGGTGTATTTGAAAATACCCTCCACTTGCCTTTAATAATAATGACTTGTCAAGTAGAATCCAGATCTTGGTTAATCTAACATAATACGGACTTGATGGTTTTTATTAACTGTCAAATGGAGCCCAATAGCCGTCAGAAACATTTTTCCCTTCTGTCATGCATTTGTTCCCAGCGTGTTTCATTTCTGACCACTAATGTAAAAGGTTAATAAAGTGCAGTATTAAACGTCATTAATATTCAGTATGCATGGCAAGTGAATAATTTTGCAGATCTTTTATTTTAAATATATTGGGATGTTAATGTGGGTATTCTGCAGCCTTGCAGAAGTGTACCGTGCTACACACATTTGCAATTTGTCTGTGAAGACTCTGTGAAGAATCTCTGCCACATTAGACTCTCGGAACCTTTATTACAATTCACGTGACTGCTTCATAAATCTGAAGGGTTTATCTTGCTTCCAAGTCTATCACCTTCCCTCCTACTTTTCTCTTCTTGCTATCACAAATCATCATTAATCTAATATACTTTCATAAACATTTTATGCCATGTCAATCATAAAATGACCATAGAAAGCAAAGAGAAGGTCAGATTTTCAAATACCTATTTACTGTCACTATGAAGCTGGTTATCAATGCTTGTTTTTCTCCAGATTGTTATGCTTCTCAAACAAAGAAACCAAGTCAAGCCCCCTTATTACTATAAACAAATTGCCTGAGCAACAGTGAAGCCTATTAAAAATTCAGAAAGTTAGAAGACCAGAGATATAGCTGATGTAATTATCATACATTTGTTGTGATAACAGCACAAAAATACTCTACTGAAAACTGTTCTGCCTTTATGTTAGTGACACTGGTAAATCAATTTGATAAAAAAAATCTTAGAATGAGATATGAAGTAGTATAGTAGGCTGATCTAGAGATTATTAATGTGTTCCTCAAACATACTTATTGCAAATTATTTCTTCGTAATTTTTTCCTACAACTGTTAACTTTCTAGTGCCTCAAATGCCTCCACTAGCCAGGATAAAGGCAATGTTATTATGTTCATCACATTCAGCTGTTAATAATTATGTGCCTGCTTAAATGCCTTCTTTAAGAAACACATTCTGATTTTAGCTCAAACCAAAATATTTTTGCTTACCTTCTAAAATAAACCACTTAACTTGAAATTGTAAACTGACACAAAATTTCCTGTCAGTCTAATCAGTAATAAAATTAATTTCTTGTGAACCTGAACATGTCAGACATGAGCCTTAGCATATGTCAGTATTGCTACACACCATCTTTCAGTCATCTCTTCTAATTTTGACCACCACTAGGGAAATAACTTTCCAGTTACTCAGTGTCCAGCCTACACTATTAGTTAGTTTTACTGCTTCTTCTATTGGTAGAATACAAGTCTACCTTCTTGTACCTTTTTACTTTCAGAAATGTGAAAATCAGGGTTTCAAATAGTAATTTTAAGGTTGACCTAGAAAGGTAACCGTTGTTTTCTGCTTATGACTAGAAGCAAATACTAACATTAGTGTGTTTTCCATGTGAGAATCAGACAGATGAGAGGTACTGATTCCTTTCACTGTACTGCATGTTTAAACAGAAAAAGGAAACCTAATCCCTTTTGTGGGTTTTTTAAGTGTCAATTAGGATGAGGAGAAATTAATGATGATTTATGTTGTAAAAGAACGTGTGAGGCCAGTTTCACTTTAGACCGTTTCTGAGCTATTTTGAAATTCTGTTGGTTCTTGTGAAAGTTCCTTAGAAGACAGAACAAAAACATTAATGTCCTACCTCTTCCCTGAGAGGATGCTTAATCATTTAAAAGTCAAGGGTATTTGTGGTTAAGTTAAAGTCCAGTGTTTAGTTAAAACTAGGTCACCAGATCAAACTTGCAGTATGAAGGCAAGCTCTACTGATGAGTGACACTTCCAGCCCAGGTGTTCATAAGCAAGCTCTTACCTTAATGAAGTTCCTGCTCCTATTTGCTGCTATCTTCTGTGAAGATGAAATGAATTACTTACCCCCCGAGACTGCACACAACAATGTGCCATTTCTGTGCCATTTCATACAAACCTTGGTATTGCCAGCAGACACTGCTGCACTTCTGTACTGTTTTCTACATTTCGATACTATTAATTTAAAAATTTTACCTATTTTTCTTAAGTATCTCAAAAATCACTCTTTAGAGAAAACTATTACCAATAATATATTCACAGATATTAATTGTTTATGAATAATAAAATTTACTTATTTCACATGGTCCTTCAGCTATTTATCCATCAGCTATTTATATATGAAAACTTATTTGCTCTTTGAATTACTGCTTGTCAAAGAGCACTTTTGGCAAACATAGCATCTTAACATTGTTAATTACTTTCTTTCATATACCATATTGGAAAGAAAATCCTGAATTACTGTTTGGAAAAGATGCAATAATTACTTTGTTACGAGATGTGTCGGTTGCATTGTATCATATCCTATTGTGCTGTTAATTGGTTTTCAGCAGCATAAAAAAATGTAATCATACAATGTGCTCCAAATGCAGGATATTCCATACATTTGGTCTCATGACAGAAATTAACTTTTGATGATAATATTCACAGAATGTGTTGCCAGCTTGTATTATTAGGACCTGTCTCAGTGCTAACATGCTCTCTTCAAAGTAAGAAATAAGGCAGGAATACTTTCACCAGGTACTAACCATGTTAAAAGTGACACAGGGGACAGAAGAGTAATGAAAAGAACAATAATTAGTACAGAACTTGTAGGAATGGGTGAAAGATATTTAAAGTTTTACTAAACATTTTTTTGTCCTATTAGTATGCTTTTGTCCATCCATCGGGGTCATTAGTCTATATTAAATTTCTGGTTTTAATAAAGCATGTGTATATTTTAAAATAAAATATAAGGGTTTTGTTGAAAGAATACTGAGGATGTTATGCTTTTAACTACATTATTAAATGTCAACTTTCATTTTCCTGCTGTAGTGATGGGACTGATGTACTGTTGGGCCAAAGCCGGGTGAGATGTGACTCAGAGGGGGTATAATGAGAGACTGTGAGCACTTCTGGGAGCTGCTTTGTGGTTCAGCTATGCAACACACATGAAATTTCCAACAGCTGAAGAGACACGGAGCAGGTAAATGTTCTACAAAAATCATCATATTCTAGTAACAGTCATTAGAACAGAATATTCTGCTATTTGAATACAGAGCAGCTCCTTGAAGCAAGTGGACTCATTTTGCTGAACTGCAAGGCATTTACTTGACATTTAGAGCAGCAAAATAGGAAAAAGGATCTGACCTCCTGTTCAACACTAGGGATTTTCAGCTTCTAAGTTTACTCTAAACTTTTTTATTCACTGAATTCATATTTTTATATCTATTTGTGAAAAATCTGCATACCGACCCTTCAGAAAAGAGCTGAAGTTACTGGCATAGCCAAACAGAAAAAAATCCCCAACTATTCCCTTCCCCTGTTGCCACTTATTTCATTGTAAATGGGCAGTGTGCAGGGTGAGGTGAAATGCTTCCTTGATAAATTAATGGATAGAATTTTAAAAATGTAATAAATAGGGAATTGCTTAAAACAAAACTGTATTTGTAAACAAGTTTAATTAAAAATAAAAATAATTTTTAAGTAGTAACATTTTTATAGTGGCCATAAGATGCTCCAAGATGAACTCTCACTGGAGGTAATTCATGCCTTGTTCCATTGATGGTGACATCCTTCAGCCTCATGGCTAGCAGGAGCACACTAACTGTGAATTAATGCCATACAGTTTATGCCTTACCATACCTTATTGCTTAATTAAAATGAACCAGTTTATTAAACTGGAGAGATGAAGCTTCACCCCCTACATGCCTGAATGAGTCTTTGAGCAGCACAAAAGTCGCTTTTAACTTTCCTCATGTCAAGCCTCTCACAGTAACTATTCACTGTGAGAGATTTGTTGACTGTTCCCAAATACAAGTCACTGCTTTCGTGCTGTGGTAATCCATGTATTCGCAGGATAATGAGTTGTGGGAATGCCTAGATTCTGAACCCCTACCTTTGCTTTTAGCTGTCCTCCTGCCATAATAAAACAACTTTTTTTGGGGAATACATCCTAAATAGCTATTTCTGAAACAACAATATACTTTACTTTCAGTACTTTGAATGCAACAACACTGTCAAAGAGTGCTCACAGAGCCACAAGCTTCAAAAGAAACATTTCCTCACAGAATTGCTTAGGTAATCTTCATTTGAAGCTGGAAGACAAAACCTGGATGTGGCAATAATGTTAATGCATTCACTACAGAATTATTTCGAATCTCACACAGGGTGAGTTGATAACAGAAAATGGTAGACTTGAAATATTAATGGGGTTCAAAGATACATTCATGTAATTAATAAAGGCGTAGCTTACTGCTAGTAACATGGCCTTGTCACGTTGTAATAATTTTAGGAGCTTATATAGCCTATAATTACATTATTCCAAACCTGATTCATTGATCATATAGATTTTGTTCCACTTACAATTAAATAATTGTTTTTCCTAAATTACTGGGGTTTTTTCCATACCATCTCTCTTTTCAAGATATTACTTTATACAAATTATGTTCCCTTTCTTATCTTTTTCTTTAGTGCTCTTTCCCTCAGCCTCCTAGAAACACGAAAGAAAAGTTTGCTACAGTGCTGTTTACAACTGGGGCAACTGGTCACAGTATTTGATAATACCTGTATCCTTCCATTCTACACAAGTTTCTCGGTTAATTTTTCTTATTTTGCAGCCAGCTACCTGCAGGTAGCTAGCTAGAAATTGAACTACAGACAGCAGGCATGGACAAAGTTGTTGACTTCAGTGAGGTTATTACCAAAGTGGTAATAAAAATTAACACAGTTTTCATTTAAATCTTTGAAACTTACAGCTTCCTCAATATAAATAAAATTTTCATCTTCCTTCAATGAAAGGGTTACTCACTTCAACGAGATTTCAAGATGTTAAATTTATTTCCGTTGTTATTTCTTCAGTAGGAAACTTACCATTACTTTTATAAAATTATGACCTCTGCTTTTTCTTCTATTTTTATCCTTCTAAATGTCTATTTCTGTCACTAAATAATGCTTTGAGTACATTATCAAACCTTTTTGTAATGACTCAAGTGAAATAGAGATATGTTTTTTTACTGATTTGCCTAATCAGTATCACAATTTTTAATTTTCATAGATCATTACCCTTGTCATGTGTCAGAATACTTCTGCGGCCAGTGAATTCAGCTAACAATTTAAAAAAATACAAAATGCTACTTGCAGGCAAATTATTCCTTTCTGTTCAGAATATTCACTGCAATGTGCAGACAGGCATTTGATATTATAAATGGCTTTTCCTAATACACATTTTGGCCCTGGCTAATACGGGAGTGCTCAAAATAGGATACTTAGTCATATTTGTGGGTATGCAAAGGGCACAGCATGGAAATAATTGGATTTGAAAAAAGGTCTCTGGAAGGTCATAGCTACTGATGGTGCTTCATATAAAATTTACATGCTAAAAATTATAATTATAGTTTGGGCAGATACTAACACATAGAGCGCAGGCTAATGCTGGCTAAGGCCTCCTGTTCTAAAGCTGTTTCCAGCTATTGATAATTTTGCTAAACTTTAGACATTTGGAGTGAATTGTGCATGCTGCACCACCTTGATTACAAATTTTGACGTGAAAGGATCCAAAGGCTACAGAAGTGTATATAGAAGGGAAAATAGGAAAAAAATAGGAAAAAAAAAAGGAAGAAAAAAAAGTTTGTGTAAAAAAGAGGGGTTAAGAATGCTTCTTCCTAAGAGACAGTAACCTATCTATAATTTTGGACAAGGGTGTCAGTAAACAGTTTTTCAGCTTTCTGCCCCTTTTGTTTATTAAGAAAAAAGAATGGCAGACCACACTTCCATCACAAATTTCAAATCCAATGACATTATTGACATGCATTCAGTAGAGACCTGTAAAAGATTTACTGCTGAACTCTGAAGCTGAGTTGCATTTCATCCAGAGAGGACACACAGTTTTTATTTTCTGAACAGCTCTGACCCCCCAAAGTAATCAGCCACAGCCAGAACTGACCTGAACTTGTACTGCTTCACGTGACAGGCTAATGAGCACAGACCTGAAAAATGAGATGTGTTTCTTAGTGATTTATTCCCTTTCCTGAAAGCTTCAGGAGAGTGAGGAGTGAATGAAAACAAGGACGATAGAGAAGTTGTGGGACAAATGAGAGTGTGGTGAATAAGAAGTGGGTATAAGAAGAACTGCTATATGAGAGAGAAGCAGAATGGCCGAATCAGTAGGGAGGAAAGTTATTTGCTGATAGGAAATTCAGAGATGCACTAGTATTGGACAAGAGAAGAATTATTATCCCAGGGTTCAAGGGCATGACAGAAAAAGGGGTTGAGGGAAAATAGGATTTCATGAAGATAAAACAAGAAGAGTAAGGGCAGAAATATGTTTTGGGTTTTGTTTCTCATTTGGCATAGTCTCACCTACAGCTGTAACTGATTGCAAAGTCGTGAGATCCTACATTAATTTTCCAACAGAAAAGGCTCTCTAACAAAATGCATTCCTCTCTGAGTACCATTTCCAAATAAAAATCATGCTCTGGTATAAATTCTTCATTTATTGTAAAGGTTTTTTACTTTTTAAAGGAAATTGAATCCAAGAATCATGTAAATAATTTTGAAGTCGACCTTGAATTTTATAATACTATCAGTAACATTTTCAGCACTGCATTGCTACTGGAAACTTTCTCCAATCATGTATTATTAGCATATTTTGAAAGAAAGAGAAGCTCTCTTTTCAAAGGTCACAGTTTCTCAATTCAAAAGGAAAAGTGGGGAAGAAAAAACAAAACAAAAGAATGGCGTTAAAAAAAAAAGAAAGATGAAAAGGAGAGAACTTAAGCAGCAGAAGCTAATCTTTGGGTGAGAAGAAGAGAACTAAATTCACACTGAAATCTTGAGCTATTTTTGGAGTGGTTTAAGTGACATTTGGTCTACTGACAATGTTAAAGGACAAGAGTAATTTCATTTCCACTTGGTGTAAGCAAGGAATTTCAACAAAATGTCTGGGCATGCTTTTGAATTTCAACAATTATACTAATTCAGGGGTGTCTTTGTTTTAAAAAACGTCTTTTGCACATAAGTAATATTTTACAGAGGGAAGTGGATTATATTTGAAATACATCGGGTGTATTAATTACAGAGTGCAGTGCACTTTGTCTCGTAGTTTGTTCTTTTTTCATGTGACTGAAACTGTGGCAATTTGTTGAAATGCTTCTGTTTCCTTTTCAGTAGTTCATCAAAATAAGGAATGCTTAGAGTCCAGGCACCTAACTATTTTTTAGTCTTGTTTATAACATAGGTTTGCAAAAATGTAACAACTTTGGTGTTCCTCTGAAATCAAAGTTAAAAAACACTGCCTTTTGGCAACATATAAGCATTACTCCAGCAGTAGAAACGAGTGTGTTGCAGTCCTAGAAAATACTTCAAGTTTGGCATCACCGTCGAGGCACTCAGCCAATCACTTTGTAACCTGAAGGTATAAACAGACAGACTACAGAGGGGGTTTGCAAAAGTAGTTGAACCTCAATACAGTAGGTGACAACAGATATAGTAGAGAACAGATATATGTGGGACAAAGGGAAAGTGCTGCTCATTTATCTGTCTCGAGGAAAGACTGTTATAGATCAGTGGTTCCTTTTGCTTCCCCATTTTTTCTATAATCATTACATATCATTGGGAAAAAAAGAGGACTAGCACATTCCTAGGTATTCCTTTACTGCATAGTTCATAGAGAGGAATTTTTTTGGCATTTGGAAGAGCATTTCCTTCATACAGTGTAAAAGATGAATGATAAACAGTGATTAGAATGAAACTAATGTTCTCTGATGATTTTGAAGTCAAGCAGCTAATAAGAAAAGTGACTGGTAATTCATTATGATTTTCACGTCTATCAATAAAATACCTGAAGCAAGAGAATCCCATAACGTTGTGCAGCCACCTTTGTTTCACTAACTGAATTTATTTTGTGGATAGTTATGTAAAAGAGAATGAGTCTTTTACCACACAGATTTTCCTAGTGGATTACAAAAAAATAGGTGTAAGTTTGTTTTCAGATGAAAAGTAATTCCCTTGGAGTTCTTCCCTCCTTGAATATTGTTAACTATACTGTGAGTCGCAGGCATGCAGAGGGGGGAATTCCATTATTGTGCTGAAAACATTCTAAATATGAGTTTCTAGCAATGTGTTAGATTAGTCCATGGGAAGAAATCTCAGTCAGGGTATCCTATACCTGGTACTCCTATTATTGAGGGGTTTTGTGCAGATGTCTTTTTTTACAGGGAAGACATATTTCATTAATCTGAAGCTTCATCATTGATATTGTGGTGGGTTGACCTTGTCTGGCTGTCAAAGATTCCCATTTACCCATTTGCTCATTACCCTCCTCAACTAAGTTCACAAGCTGAGATAAAGACAGGGAAAACATTTACTGATAATAATTAGGGGATTTTTTACTCTGTAGGACATGCACTTTCTCAGAAGTCACTCCCCATGGCTACAGGGCTCAGCTGTGTCCTGTGGTGGGTGTGTTGGATCAAGCTTGAACTGGCTACGTAAGGTTCAGGGAAGCCCCAGTATCTCTTCACAAAGTCTGCCCTGCAGTCGCCCTGCTGCCAGAGCATGGGCCCCTGCAAACCCACAGAGACATTTTCTGTGTTTATTTTTGAAAAAAATTATAAAACCCTATAGATTTACTTAATATATACTGATAAATATTCAATGTAATAAACTACAAGTAACT
Organism: Machaerirhynchus nigripectus; assembly: GCA_013397975.1. Classification (NCBI taxonomy): domain Eukaryota; kingdom Metazoa; phylum Chordata; class Aves; order Passeriformes; family Dicruridae; genus Machaerirhynchus; species Machaerirhynchus nigripectus. The sequence continues at coordinate 591,120 of VZRQ01004580.1, read as the reverse complement.
AATAGCATATGTGAGAAAGGACGTCTTGCTATAGCTTTATGTAGAATAGTAAAGAAAGATCAAACAAAAGTCTATTACACTCAAAGGTGGAAAGGATTTGAAATATTTAAATCAGGTAGTTCAAGAATATAATTTATCCTTAGCAGGAAATAGCTTGATACAATAATTTAAACCAAGAAAGTATACAGAATAACAGAACAGAAGTTTCTTTGGACAATCTCTTTTTGCTTGTTTCACATCTTAGTATAGTCAAAAGAATGACACTTGCCATGAAAAGTTTGGTAACAACAAAATCCACCACATCCTGGTGGATGGAAAAAACAAAGAAATGATGAGCAAGGCATGAGAAATTATAGGAGGTCTTGTGAGATGAGCAAGTGCAACTAAGTTGTCAGTAACATCGAGATGAAAATTAATATCAGCTCTCTTATTATGAACTAAACCTGTGAGAACCTACCTAATCTGCAGACAGAGATTACTGCAAAACTAGGGCACACAAAGCTCAGAAGTAGGTGAATACTAACAGTGTTAAAACACAAGCAAAAAATTTCTTCATGACAGGATGAGGAATAATGGCCATAACCACAAACTTCATCTCAACATGAGGAAGAACTGCTTTATATTCAGAGTGGCAGAGCACTGGAACAGGCTGCCCGGGGAAGTCATGGAATCTCTCTCTCAGGACACATCAAAACCCACGTGGACACATTCCTGTGTCACCTTCTCTGGGTGACCCTGCCTTGGAAAGTGGGTTGGACTGGATGATATCCAGAGGTCCCTTCCAACTCTAATGAGTCTGGGATTCTATGATTTTTTTACAAAGAAAACACTGCAGGCTTAAATGGAGCTGACATGCAGACATGATTCTGTTTCATCATAAATAGATCTTCTGCCATTAAAGTCTAACAGACTTCCAAAGAAATCCAAATGAACGTCATATATTTGTAAAATTGCAGAACTACCTGATCACATGGAAATCAGGGAAAAGTATGGTATCTGGATGATTTTTCTATAGTAAACGTCCAGAATTATTATTTTCAAACATGCTTTGATGGAACAGAGATTTTTTAGGATAGGGCAATTCAGCAGGTACCATAACACAAACCTTTGTGTCAAGACCGTTGTTTGGAGTGCATTTGTCCCTTCCAGCTATTAATCCTCTTATTCTAAAAAATCCTATTCTAAAAATTTTCTTTTCTTAACCTTGTCTCCTTGCTGTCTTTCCTATTATGTTGGAGTCCTCAAATGTGGCATGGTAAATTTCCATCTTCTTTATTATAGAAATAGTGCCTAGCCTGCCCATGAAAAATTCAACGACCCTTTTACATAGAGAAACAGCTAAAAGAACATTCTGAATTTACCCATATAGAGTTGCCTGCAAATTGAGAGAATATTTTATACAGTTAAATTGACCATATTTTAGGCTGCTAATATGTTACAAGTAGTGACTTATAGTCTGTCTTGTATCAGCCTCTTACTCCTTTTTAGGTTAATCTATATTATTGGCTTTTCTTATTTAACAGTACTAATATGTGATCATGCTCCCAGCAGTTTTACAATCTAAGGTTTAAAAAACTACTATTTAATATTTTTTTTGTAATTCTTGGTTTTTAATGTTTGGCACATCAGTAATAAATTTCAAATTTTAAAATGAAATATATTCTACTTATGGGATCTATTTTCCATATAGCTCATAGCAGTTGCAGCATTTTTAAAGTGAAAACTACTGGTTTCATTTTACTTCTGAACAGATTTAATTCTGTTTTCTGATAGTTCTCAGTAATCATATCTAAAATAAGTAAAGCTAGATCATAAGTTTAGAACTTCAGGCTTTACCCTTGTGTCAATGTCCCTGTCTTAAGTGTTACTGGTTGAGAGCCAACCTGTGTGTTTTAAACTTAACAAAATTTCTGGGGTGAAAATTTGTTAAGGCACTTATGAAGCACCTTGATTAGGTGTCAGACCTTTGTTTCCCCTCCACATGAATAAAAGCAAACTTTTCCCATAGTACTGTAAATCATGTGAAACCAGCTGCCATGAAAATGTGGGGTCAGTCTCTTTTACAGCTGCTGCTAATAAATGGCAAGTGTTTACCCATAGGACAGCAATTCACAGCGATTTCTTTTTACTGCAACTGGTACTTGTGACTGCAAGGTGAAAGGCTGTGAATGTGCAGAGCATTTGAAGCCTTGAGTGTCTTGTTTATTACCCCAGAATTTTAACTATTAGCATTACAGACAGGCTTATATGTTTGTAGCATGATATTTTAAGGTAAAAGGTGTGTCAAGTTTCATATATAAAGACAGGCTTTTTGCAAATGTATTCTGTTTGTGCATTTTTTTTTTATTATTTTTCTTTAAATTACTTGGGTTTGACCAGTAGAGTAAATAATTTCTGGTAAAAGAAGAATAATTACCTGTCCAGATGCCTTATGAACATAAATTGTTTTTAGACTCAATATGCCAAGACTGAAGAATAATTTTATACATACATTTCATCTCCTCATCACAAAAATGATACAATTCTTCTGCTTTATGATGCCTGTGTCTAAAACGAAGTAGATAAAACTTACTGCTCTTAAACCCTTCTTCTTCCCCAGGTAAAATATATTTAACAGTTATAAAAAAATCTTCCAAAAACAGGGTTATAACTTAACACTCATCAAAAGTCCTAGGATAAATTAATATGATGGAAGTATATTTAAAGCTAGTTATCTCTGTCTAAAAATTATACAAAATTTTCAGGAGTATTATGTTAGTAATGGAATAATCACGAAATAATGACATCCTTATTTTAAAGTATGGAGAGTAAGGCAAATATTTTTTTTAATGCAGAAATTCTTTTATTTATTCCTTATGTGAAAATATCAAGTCAACACTTCTGTCTCTTTTCAGGGTTTTTTGAAAGTGTGTTATCTTTTAGCCTATTACAGCATAAAATGCAACAGGAGTGATCAGCTGATATACCAGCAAGAAAAAACACTTTGTGTATGAAGTTGTTTCAATCAAATCAACACAGCTGAAAGATATTGAACCCATAATACTACAAATTTTGATGAGTTAGTGAACCTGTGCATTATTAATAAAGGAGCAGTTTGGTGAGGAAATACTGCATTAAATGAAATATGATTGCATTGCTTGCACGTAAGAGCAGCACTTAGATTTACTTGCACGTTTACAGATAATGAATCTATAATAAATTTGAGATCAAATTAAAAACATGAGATTAAAACGTTCAGTACTACTTTGTATTTTGTAGATCAGTTTTGCTGCTGTCTTGTACTCAGAAGTCTCAAGGTCTTAAACACTGGCTATGATAAATGTATAGCATTAATTTTTCAGGCTACTGTAATATATTTTATTTGTCTTAATTATCTTTTGAGGTGTTGAAAAACAAAACAACCAAACAAAACCAGAACAAAACATATCAAATGTCTACGGAAAAAAAAAAAATTAATCACGCAGGCAACCATAAATTAAAATATTTCCATTTGACAGTAATCATCAATGAATAAAATATATCCTTCACCAGAGATTGCTGACTCTTCTACATATATGGACTTTATAATCAATCCATAAAATAACTTTACTGACATAAATATTTTATTTTTTCTCTGACGATGATTTATTTATGGCCTTGATTTACAAGCATAAGTATGTCATGAAATGTCCACTCCACTCTTACTGCATTTGGGGAGTTTTTGCATTAACTCTGTGGTTAATAAGTCCGTAAGTTTACAACTGACTGTACAAGGTGAAATGAAAACCAATGTCTAGAGTACAAAAGTTCTGCTGTTATATAATTATTATTTTTTCAGCCATGAAATTTTTGAGTTTAATCACAAATTAGTATTTTAAATTATATGTGTATTTATCAAAATGATGTGGTGGGTCGATCTTGGCTGGATGCCACGTGCCCATCAAGCTGCTCTATCACTGCTCTTCTCAGCTGGGGTGGGGGAGAAAATAAGATGGAAAAAACTTTTATGTCAAGACAAAAGCGTTTTACTAGAGCAAAGGAAGAACCCCCAAAAAATTTTGTTCTGATCAGCAAGTAATATCTGTCCATTTTGCTGGAAGCTAGGCTTCAGCACACATCGCACTTGTTCTTGAAGGAAAACACTATAAATAACAGACACCCCCCTCTTCCTCCTCCTTTTCTCAGCTTTTATATCTGAGCTGATGCCATAGGGCATGGAATATCCCCCTGGTGAGTTTAAATCAACTGTCCTGGCTGTGTCCCCTCCCAAGATCTTGCCCACCCTCAGCCTAGTGCTGTGTGTGGAATGTTAGAGAGACAGGGCTGATGATGTTCCAGCACTGCTCAGCAGCAACCAAACGTATTGTCAACACCTTTCCAGCTACCAGTGCAAAGCACAGCACTGTGAGGGCTGCTGTGGGGAACAGAATCTCAGCTAGACCCGATACAAATGCACACTTGTATGTAAAAACATATATACATTCTTCTTTTTTTTTCATATGTGTGATATGATAGCTGAAATGAAAAAAAAAATTGAAGTCTTTGTACTTTTGAGTTATTAAAAGAAATATTCAGAATTAAAGGTAGGATTCAATATGGGTTTTCACATAAGTAATATTATGTCTTTTAAATGAGCCCGCTGAAATGCAGTTTTCAGAAGACTGACAAGAGGTTTTTGTAGTGAAACAGAAGAGAAGCATATCTTTAGATGAATAAATACTAAAAGCAAACAGCTTGAACTTAGGAAACTTGGAGAAGGCTAGATAAGTTTGTGTCATTTTGGTACACGAAATAGAAAAACTCAGTTAAACAACATATTAAGAGAGAAAATATCAGTGTTTTCATCTATAATGATTTATCCTTAATCCCTTGAATTTTCCAAAAGTAGCAAATGAATTTTATAGCAGCTAGGAATGGGATGTTTGGTGTAAGATAAGAACAACATTTTCTTCAGGGGGTGACTTTCAAAATGTTTCTCAGATGAATAACCTGGAACAGTTTCAGGCAGAGTGCACAGGACATGGTTAAAGAGAGCCAGAGGTTCTTTATAATTTAGAACACTGCTTAAATACTTTGTGTAGCTGGGCTGAGTAGCAATGCTGATAAAACAATAGTCAGATGCAAATCACTTTGAAAAATATTACTAGACTACCTATATAAAAGACGTCAGCTAGAAATTATTTTTAACATCTTTTTCTGTTTTTTCAATCCAAGAAAAACATTTGACTTGCATTTATAATGAGCTGCAGTGTATAGTAATTGAACTCTGTGAACTGAACCCTTGAAAAATAGTCCATTGTCAAGTAATGCTTAAGTAAGGACTGTATCCATTTACTGAAAAGCTTTTCCATATTCTTTATTCAATACTTTACCTACAGAATGTGATTATAATTCTGCAGTGCTGACTTACACAAAATCACAATTTTATGACATCTTTGCAGTTTTCCTTTTTTTTGTATGTTCACCACTTACATTCTCAGTGAATCTGTTTCTTAACACAAGCATATTTTTCCTAAATCTTATGAGAAATAAGGACATAGGAAAAATTTATTATTTGTACATTTTGAGCTTTAAAGTTCTACAGTAAAATACATATTGATTCACAGCTAATGAATTATCCAATATCAATTCGAATCTGCTGTGACAATTTTGTTTAAAGTGAAGACACTAAAAGCATGTAACACTTTTCTGCAAAGACTTATAAAGCATCCAGGAAACATCTTTCTTCACTTTCTGAAGTTTCATATTTCCTTGAAAGTATGGTGAAAGTAAATGATGAATCTGTTTTTCTTCATTATTTAGGAATTGGGGAAAAAAATATTAGACCACTATATAAAAGATTGTATGATACAGAAAAAAAATCCCTTTGAATAACTGATGTAGTGTAATGGGAAAAAAGTACCAAAAATATAATGCTCTGTATACAAAATAGCATACAGCTGTAAGATTTACTTCAAAAGAAATATCTTCAAACAGGACTTTTTGAAACAAATCATAACTCTTAAACACTTCTTGCGTATTTGCTGACAGAGCACACTGTGAACCACGCAAAATCAAAGTACCCTCTTAAGACTGGGTATATTAGATAAGAAGCAGGATTATTTACCATGGGCTAAGCACTGTGAGCATTCTAGCATAAAGTTTTTTATGAGAACTTACTTGCATCTGCCAGCCTGGAATTCATATGCAGAGATATACAGAACCCTTTGTAATATACCAGTAAAATCAAATGCCTGGGTTGCTGGCTAGGCTCTGGATGTGGCTCTTACATAGGCATTATCTGAGCCCTGGCTGAAAGAGTACTTGTCCTTCCCTTTTAAAGCATTCAGATGCAAGGAAGTCTCCAGTCACCCTGGGCTGAGGTCACCTGACTGAGTTTGTTAGGAGGTGCTGGAGCTCCCTCTGGCTCACACCCGTGAAGGTCCCCTCCCCACATCATGATTTAGCAGCATCTGGCACCCTTTCAGGTTGCTCAGTTTTCCAGGCATCCTCCAGTGATCCTTGACCTTGTACTTAGAGTGTCCAGAAATTCCCAAAGCAGAACCCAGAGACCGTTGCACAAACTGCTGCCTCTGGTGGCTCCTCTGTTAGCTGCATTCTAGGACTGTTCAATTGTTCTCCATCAATGCTACATATTTGACAATTTTTCTCACAGTTCTTCAACATGACAAAGTTTCTTCCTTTCCTGTTTTTCCCACAAAGGACTCTCAGTTGTCAGCTTTACCAGCATTCATAGGATAATCCAAAGCTACCAAATTACTCAAGCACTTAGACATCAACAATTTATTGGTCTTTAATTTTATAGAAGTTTAAATTAAGTACTAGAATGGTAGGAAAATACTAACAATAATGTTGTTGTTTTTTTTTTCTAAAAGCAGTAATAATTAGTAAATTATTGAATGCAAAGATTTATTAAAACTTGGAAAGAACAAAACTCTAACCCAGTAACACATCAAGGGCCTTGGGAAAAGAATTGTGTAAAAGTGAATAAGGATGAGACCATAGTAACAACCCCTGCACCCCTCCACTGAATTATACAAAAAAAAAGGTCTTGAGACTCTACAGGAACAAGGTAATACTAGATGCCATTTATTTATGCAAATTACCAACTATTGGTGCAGAACTGCATAATGAGCTAACAAAGCTCCTCACATCTGCCGCCTAATGGAAATGGCTGTAAAAGTACAAAAAGGCCTGCACTGAAAAGAGTTGGTTGTGTTGCTGTCATTTCAGACTTGGATGTGCAGAACTGATCACCCAGAGCCCGTACTCTACTGTTACACATACACGCATATCGGGTTGTCAAGAAACTGTAGCCTAACATGTGATGTAAGGCTTTATTGCTTCAGTTAGTTCTGATTTCTCACAATGAGGACTGTCAAAGATGATGAAAAGATCATCTAAAAATGTTCCCAGCACATTTGGTTTAATTTCCTTTACTCATTTCCTTCCTTCCTTCCTTCCTTCCTTCCTTCCTTCCTTCCTTCCTTCCTTCCTTCCTTCCTTCCCAATTCTGTGTTATCTGTTGCACAGCAATTCCTTAAAAATAAATGACAACGGCTACTGGTTACAATTTATTCAGTACACATAAATACTGATAAATGCTGTAATGATCAGATCACTTGTCATTTACACTTCTCAATGTCTAGCAATATCCAGTCTGTCTGGGTTTTGGTTTTGGTTTGGTTTTTATGGCTTTCAATGCAGACAGATAATCTACAAAAGCAGATCTTCTGCAGACAAAAGTTGAGGGTACTGGTGTCTCGTGGTAAGGGGCATAACTGGACAATAAAACAAAGGAACTGGAAGGACCTAGTTGTTGATTCAAACTCCATGCTTTTGGAAACTAAAATCTTAAGTACTCAAATGTCTAGTTAGATTAAATCAACACAAATTTTTTTCTTTCTTTTAATACATGTGTTATCCCACAATTGCCTGTGAATTCATAAATCATTAGCTGAAAATACATTCTGAATTGCTGGCTTAAATTATTATCAAATCAGTAACAAAATAATATATTTTCTTCTGCACAGAGCCACCTTTGGTATGTGCTCACAGGAAGGGGTGGATTCCAGATTTCTGTTCCTGAGGCCTATCCATAAGTTAGGGTGAAGTAACTGCACTTCACTGAGATTTAATTGTGCTAGTAGAGTGGGATAATATCCATTCATTTCATGTGGTGGCATAACACTCACTTTGTGCTTACAGAATTGATGTACCCATTTGAGGGTGCACATCATAGACATCCTCATATGGCAGGCAATGAAAAATCAGTGAGGATTATATCTTTCATATAATTTTTCACTTAAATTTCAGATTCAGTCTTGTTGCATGACATCAGTGCTTAAAAGTAGATATTTTCAGTGAAATTTATGTCTTGGTAGAAGTCTATCAGTATGAAACAATTGCAGGAAGCCATACCTAATGTAGGAGGCTTTTGGTAGAAATGAAGTATGTTTCAGTGAAGGGAAGAGATTTTAAAAAACGATGATGTGCTTTGGATGAGTGCAATTTTCTTCATATTCAGAGGTCACTAAACACACACACTCCTACATGCATATACATATTATTTACAATGCTTATAAGTATTTCCAATTAAAACATAAGTTGATTTATCAAGCCAAATTATAAGTAGGACAACAGGACTTTTAAAGGTTACAGAAGATAATCTCATTGCAGGAGTCACTGAGCTGCCACTGCATTAATACCATTCAATAACACAGTCAGGGACAGCCAACAGGTTGTACCCTCTTCTCTCCTGTCCTCTGATTTTGTTGTCTGCATTTTTATTTCATAAAACATTATTTTTTGGTAGGAAGTTGCTTATAGTTTCCCAAATATATTTCAAGGATTATAGCGTGTTTTTCTGATGCACTAGCTATTTTAATACAGTTGATTATGAGAAAAACATTCACTGAAATAATAGAAATTGTGTGAAGAGGAACTCTAAATGTGTCCCTAAAACCTAGATTAGAATTTACATTGATTACTTAAGTGAAAATGCTCTATATCTCATTAGCAGGCTGTGAGCCATTCAATTCTTTTGCTATAAATATCTTTAGGAAAAAAAATGAATGTCTATGAAACTGTTGGCTCTGCAGGTGATCAGCTTTGCTGTTAATATGTACTGATGTCAACCAGTTGCAAGAAAGAAAAGGACACCACAAAGACCAGTTGCCAAACAATTTGCACTCCCTGTAGTGAGGCTATTATTCCCTTGGAGGCTCTTATCATCTTTATAACATGAATTCTGCACAAGCTTCAAACGTACTTAGCGCTTTCTACTGCATTACTGGCACTGTAGTTCACACTAGGGATACAAATTACAGAGGAAGAAGGCTGAAACTAGTCTGTATCACTGACATGAAAATTAATAGACCACCCTTCCAATGTCAAATTCTCGGCTCTGAGAACAGTTGCAATTTTACAAATGCAAATATATCCTACAGGAAGGGGGTGGGTGGAGGAATATATAAAAAATTAATAATTTTTTTCACATTAAAATAATGAATATTTGCAAAAAAACCACCTTTATCAAGAACTACAAAGTTACAGTTGAAGATCATAACATTAAAGGAGGAAACACAATGTCTTAGAAGGAAATGTTGCCATTCCGGAGTTGTGACATGTATTTAAAAAATGCAGAAGATCCCTTTATTTTTGTTGTTTTTTCTTGCTCAAGTGTAATCAGCATGGCAACTTAGCAATGGCAGTTACCTTTACCAGTGGCAGCTGGTAGTACTTTTATGTTTAATAGTACAAATATAGGACATTTTTCATGTCTCGGATCTAAACATGATATTGACTTTGTCACAATGACATAGTTCTAGGACATGACAATGAATAAATCACATTAAACATAGCAAAACGAACTCTTGCTGAGCTTTCTACATATCAGGAGAGATAAGCACAAGAATGTTGCTAAATATGCTCAGTTTATGAAATTAATGTATTTTTAATAATTTCCCCTTTTCTTTAAATTTTTAAGATTGAAAGCTACACAATTTCATATAATTGACTTAGTTGTATACCAATCTGTATTCTGTACTTTTGAGAAGCTGGGGTTTGTATGAGCTTTTTCTTCTAACATTTTCAAATCCAGTGTAATTTATATTGCTTGTTGGATCAGAAAATACATAATTTCTGTGTGACACTTATCACTGCAGTTTTACAGGTGTGCTCAGACAAACAACTGTCCATGTATTTCATTCAAATACACTCATATGACTTTCGTTACAGTGACTTCAGTGACAGAAATGTAACAGAAACAAGATTTCAATTATTGTATGATAAAGATTCATTCTTGTCAGTAAACATTTGCAGACTTGGAAGGCACAATTTTAAAACAATGCCTGGCTTACTATTAGGCTGCGTGTGCTAATTTTTCCCATTTCCCTTGAGTGTACTTCAACTTTAACTTAAGCACAGCCTCACATCAGTGCTTGAAAGTAAAGATATGTCATGACTTTTGAATTTTGTCACAACTGGGCTTTAACTCAGAGCAATGAATGTTTCTAAAGCCTTCTACAGTAAGGAACGTGTCTGAACAATTACTGAAGGACAACTATTACAGGTTCCTAATATTTAGCCCTGTATTTTTTGTGGTATTAGTTTGTGTGGCCACGTTTTGTCACTGGGGGGCTATAATGGAGACTTCTGTGAGAAGGTGATGGAAGCTTCCTCCATGTCCAGCAGAGCCAGTGACAGGCAGTTCCAAGATGGATGTGCCATTGGCCAAGTGTGGGCCAATCAGAAATGGTAACACCTCTTCAATAACACATTTAAGAAGGAAAAAAAGCAATTGCAGAGATGCAATTGCAGCCAGAGAGGAGCAGGGTGAGAGTATGTGAGAGGAACAACTCTGAAGACACCAGGGTCACTGGAGAAGGAGGGGGAGGAGGTGCCTCAGGCATAGGAGCTGAGATAACCTGGCTCATGCTGCAGACCATGGTGGAGCAGCTGTGCCCCTGCAGCCCATGGAGCATCACAGGGATGCAGAGATCCACTTGCAGCCTGTGGAGGAGACCCTTGACAGAGCAGGATGTTGCCTGAGAGAGGGATGTGAACCCATGGGAAATCCATGCTGGAGCAGGCTCCTGGGAGGGACCTGTGGACCCATGGAGAGAGGATCCCATGCTGGAGCAGGTTTTCTGGTAGCACTTGTGACGCTGTGGGGAACCCACGCTGGATTAGCCTGTCCTTGAAGGACTGTACACAGTGGAAGAGTGACCCATGTCACAGCAGTTTCAGCGAATTGCCTGTAGGATGGACTCACACTGGAGAAATTTGTGGAAAATTGTCTCCTGTGGGAGGAACCCCCACACTGGGGCAGGGGAAGGACTCTTCTCCTAAACAGTGGTGGAAAAAACCTGTGATGAACTGACCATAACCCCCATTCCCCATCTCCCTGCACTGCTGGAGGAGGGGAGGTAGAGCTGGGAAGGAGGGACGGGTGGGGGAAAGCTGGTTTTGAGATTTATTTTATTTCTCATTATTGTGCTCGTATTTTTCTAGTACTAAATTCAATTAATATCTCTAATTTGAGTCTGTTTTGTCTGTGACAGTATTTGGTGAGTGATCTCTCCCAGCCCTTAACTGTAGTAATGAAGATTTTGTTATATTTTCTCTCACCTGCCCAGTTGCAGCGGGGAGTGACAGTAGCTTTGGTGGGTGCCTGGTGTCCAGCTAGCACCAACCCACTACAAGTGCCCTGCAAGCAGAAACATTACCACCATGAACCGAAAGACATGACCCCTGTAACATGTGGCTAGAGGCCTTTTTTTTGCTAGATCTGAGAGAGAAACAGAACTAGAAAGTGCTAGAGAGTCAGTGTAGGAGTATAAACAGGAATATTTAAGCTTGAAATAAAAAATTCTGTGCAACTCAAGCTGTATAGCTTTGGCACCTTTGTTGCTACCTCGGTGCTAGATCCAATACTTCTGTGGGGGAACCAGGACTGCCTCTGAGCAGAAAGCACAGTGACTTGATTACTCAAATCAATATTCAATTCAAAGAAGAAATTTAAATACACAATTTAAACAAATAAACAGACCAAAATAACAAAACAACCCACCAAATAAAACCCCCAACCACATAACAAAACAAACAAACAAGCTTGTTAATGTTTTCCACTGAATGTTATAGTCACTGAATGCTAAAGGTGAAAGCCTGTTTTCTACAATGCAATTTGGAGGTTTTAGTATCAGTTTACATTAAACCAGTATTTAGATTCCCAGGACTTGAGATTTCTCATCAATATCTGCTGAAATGTATGCCAAAGCATATTCTTCTTCTCTGCTCGTTTATTTCAAGCATTCAGACTAATATTTTCCAGTTCTGTATTCCAAGCTTAAACTCATCTAAAAATTCTCTTTCACTGAAACCTGTTACTTTTTGCTTTCCTCCATAGAATGTTACGCCTCCTTGACAAGGCTAAAACACAGTAATTTCATGAACTGAGAACATTCTAAAATATAAAATATTTTAGTTTCTAAATGACACGTGACTATTTCAAGAGGATTAGGGGAGAAAATGAGGGCTATTAAATTCTCAATAGTCACATCAAGTCACGCTACATGTATAGAAGTATGGGGAAAGTACATCAAGGCAGATGTATCAACCACCTTTATGCAATTCAAATAGAAAAAGGTAATTTCCCAGGATCCTGCAGTACCACTATGAAAAATCTTGGAAAACATTTTTATCTAGCACATCCTTTTCATCAGTGGTTCTTTTAAATGTTGAATAATGCTTAATAGAATTTTATACATTTTTGCTTAATTATAACTGTGTTTGATTCCTTTGCTACTAACCCCTCTTATTTTATGACAAAAAATGTTAAAATAAAATATATATCTGTGTTTGAAAAGTCATCAACAACTAAGCTAAAAATTACCCAACAATTTATCTCTGTAAAAAAGAATATACAGGTGAAGGAGGCTCTTCCTTGCACCATCCAGCACTCTCTGATATAAAGAGTTCAGAATATGGAAACTAGAAACTGCTGGTACAGAGGTGGGGGAGTTACACCTCATTTGAAATGGAATAGTATTTTTATCAATAAGCTCTGTAGAACATATCATATGTTAGCAATACTTCACATCCTCATTCTTCATTTCCTCTTCTATCTCTACATTTTATGCCTCCAAAAATAAAAATAATGAAGAAATCAATGTGTAATTCTAGTTATTTAGACCAGCAATTTAAAGGTGAAAAACTAAAGCTTGCTTGTAGACTACAAAATAAGTTTTGTTCTTTATTGTGTGAAAGTCTGCAAAAGCCTTTTCAAGCTCAATTTTCCATACATTATGTCTGATAAAATCTTCCAGATCTTTTTGTTTGTATAGAAAGTAACTTATTTATATACACTAAATATGTCCTTAAGGTTTGGCTTCTGTGGGATACATGTAATTTGTGCTTGGGGTCTGCAAAAGGATAGGACACAGCAAAAAAAGGACCAGGAATTGGACCTGCAATGAACTCCTGGTCCTAGGCAGTTCTAAACAACTGTCTCTCTGTTTTGACAGTTCAGCCAGCTGCTGCACTTGAGTTTACTCTCTCTTGGGGCTGTTGCATCATCCACCTTATATCTCATGCTCTTCTGGCATCTTATCTCTACACTCTGAAATCATCAGCCTGGAGACAGTTATTCCAAATTAAACATGCAAAACATTGAGCAGGTTTGGCTCCCTCCACTGTCCATCACCTTCCAGAATTTTGTACAATAATAAGGAGAACAGCATGGACACATGTCAGTATACGTCACTTTGCCTTTGTGATTGGGTCATATCACTTGACATTAGAGATGTTTCTATCACATTTGATGCCACAATGTTTTCAGTGTCTCCTGGCAGGAGCTGAATCTTTAATTTTATAGTGGCATCCATGACAGCTGAGATTATTCTCCAAGTATTGATGTTATGGTGTCTTTATCATGTAGCAGATTTTTGCCTTGGTGATAATATCCTTCCTAATAATTAATTCATTATTATTCTTTTCCAATTAAAATGACATAAATTAACAAGTATGTTATAATTGAACATAGCTAGTACTCATCTGATATTTCAGATGTCAACCTTTTGTCTGCCTTCCAAGATTACTGATAAGAAGCATTTGCAAGAAACATGTTCACACTTCCAATTAGTGTTTATACCACAAAGAGCTTGATATACTATTGATCACTTCTAAAATGGTTGCCAAAAATCTCTCCACTAGTGCAATATCCTGTAATTGCAGATATACAGATGAGAAAAAGAAAAAAGGTTCCCATTAGAGGGGAATTAAACTTATATGATATTTTAGAGTTGCTAAGAATATTGAGTAACATATTTGTGTGGAAATAAATTCACACTGAAGACTCTATGGCAGGTCCACTTACAGTCAGTATTCTTATCACCTGCACACTCAAAGTCTAGACATCATCTGTTTTCGTCCCTTTGGTAGTGAAATAAATCCTCCCCAGGCTTCACTCAGCCATACCCAAATATTATGCCAGGGATCTCTCTCCTCACTGTGGCTGAATTTTCAGGAGTGCAAAATGCTAGGTCTCTGATGGGGTCAGAAAAACCACTGTAGTGAGTAAAAGTGAATACATATCTCCATTCCTGGCTGGGCTACCTTTGCCAAGGTGTAGGTGCACATGCCATGATATCATCCCTGGAACAAAAATGCATAATTGTGAAAAAATTGCCCCAATCTCTAAAATACTGGCTACAAAAGTGATCTTAATTTGGGTACAGTATGGGCTGAAAGTCTCTTAAGTTTTAGGTGATTTTTGAAGTTGTGGAGGAAATAATTTTTTTGCCTAGTGATTAATTTTCAATTATAGATATCAAGTTGAAGCCACTGCTTGCTTTGGGAAAACAAGCAAAACATGCAAATAAAATCTTTACACTTTACAGAGTGTTGAGGAAAGAAAATTACAACAAAAAAAAGCTATATTTTCATTCATCCTTAATGAAAATAAATGTGTGATTTGTTAAAAATCATATAAAAATTTTTAATAAATTTGAAAATTGCATGACCAAACTACCAAAAGTTCCTTTTCATATTATTACTGCAGTTTTTCAAGATAGTGGTAGTTCACATATCCCATGTTCTCCTGCAGGGTCCAGCTACCCATCTATATTGCAATTCCTAGCAAACACCACTAGTAAAAACTGAGGTGAGGGTAGAGATTTGCATCATTGTTTACCACAAAGGATAGCAAGTGAGGACTACAGGGAATAAAAAAACAACATGAACAAAAAGCATTACTTTAAGACTTTAATTCAGTCAAAAATTAATTTTCCCTTAAAAATCAGACTGGAATGAAAATTTAAGCCTTGTTTTTTACATGTTCCCAACTATAATCACGGTTCATGATGCAGAATGCAACCCCAAAACTTTACTTTTAGTGTCCTTTCTAACACTGATTTTTGTTTTTTTTTGTGAACCTATTCAGTGGTTTTTTTACACCTAACAGTGTAAATTGCCACTCATTTTCTGTGATGATCAGCACCTGCATTGATGTGTTTTTAATATTTATCATGGATCGTATCTTGTAACATTTTTAAATTTGGCTGAAACAAAAATCTATTGAATGACCTGAAAGCTAGTCCCAGGAAAATAAGAGATTTAGGGAGTATGTTAGTAAAATCCCACCATTTGTTAGTAAAATTTGTCTTCAGAAATTAGGAGATCAGCCTTCAATGACATTCCATGAAAGATCAATAAATTCCTTAGAGTCATGTGAAATTTTTTGGTCTAAATCCTTGGACCTAAATTCCATCCTGAATATACAATCTATATCAATGGGGAGTATTTTCTCATTCAGCTCCAGCCATATTCATTGTCTTGACATATGTATTCATAAGTTGATTTATTTACCTATTCTTTCCATACAGTGTTTGCTGTCTTCCTCTATGCTTTATATCTCTTGCTATAAATAAAATGCAGCTTTTGTAGCTTATCCTTCAAGTTTAACACCTCTGGTCCTCCTCTGATGAAGTGTCTGCTGTCAAAAGGAGTCGAGGGCATACAGCTCTTCACAGCATCAGTCTGTATCTTAACTCTCAAAGGCATTGCATTTCCTAGAAGTCTCTGCACCCTATTTTTGTAAAAGACTTTGTACTGACCAGGCATCATTAGCAGTAGCAGACCTTGACACCGACATGTCCAAGCTAGCCTTCCTGACATTTTGCTTAAGGATGATATTTGCTTTTCCTACATTGTCTTAGCAGCCAGCCCCTCCCACCAAGTCCTATAGATCGTCATCAAGACAATGCCTTAGTTGTCCCCACATCTGTTCTGTGCTCTTTCAATCCTATGTATGGTGCATTTGCTGTCATTTTTTGATTAAAGCTTTGAAATTGGCAGAGCATTCTGACCTTTTTTTGTATCAGTCTGGGAGAAAATTATTTTAATCAAGAGCTTTCTACCAATTAGTCGCATACATTTTTAATCTCTTACACTATAGCAGGATCTGGGGGCACTCTAAGAAAATTCATAAACTTTAAAATTGGATTAAGAATGGGTGTGAAAGAAGAAAAAGTCAGTAACAATAAGATAATTTTTCTCTATTTTTCTGTCCCTTAAAGAACTAAATAACCTTTAATTCAGTGGCTCTCAATGCTTGCAAATGCTTGGCATTCAGCTCCAGTAGCTGCACTTTCACAGGGCAGTGTTACTATACACAAACCTTTCCCTACATTTATATCTGGAGAGCTCTGCTGAATTGGAGGAGGTCATGCAAAGGAATAAAGCAATACAGAACTTGGTGTAATGCCATTATGAGGGACGATCTATACCTGTTTCCATTTAGTCACTGGCAATACTTCACAATAGCTTTACTAAGCTAATGCCTACTGTTTTTCAGTGCATTATGTGTAGCAGTAGGAAGCATTAACAGAAAGACTCCCTTAGAACCAGCTCATGAATTTGAACAGTAGGAAAAGATTCCTCCTACTAGTTTTATAGCAGCACTGCAGTTTCTGCTGCATCTTTCAATAGGTCCTAAATCATAAAAAGAATTTCAAGACCTGGCTGTGCATTTCATATAAAAATGTCAACATTAAAAGAAACATGGATCACTAAGTCTCTCATTCAAAGAGTGATTTAATCACAGAGATATAGGATTACTCTTAAGCTCTCTCTTTGACATAAAAAAAAATTTAGACAGAAATGTTTTTGTTTGATAGATTAGAAGCTCCATTACAATAAGACCCCGTGTCTCACGAGAGAGGAGATACATATTCAAATCCTTCATAGATAGGTGGGGTTTGAATTCTCAGGGACTGAATACCATGTTAATACTGAAGCTGCTTCATAAAAGCCAGAGCATTGCACATTAGTTTTGGATGTTATCTTCTAGCCATAATCCTTTCCAACATTTCTATAAAAAAGACTAGTCTCATCTATATCTTTCCAAATAGTCACTTGCTACTCTAATGTATTAGTGTGATCAGACAATATTCATTAGAGATCCTTTGGGGCCCCTGTGGAAAAGGTGTAAGCTCCTGACTAAGCTCAAAATTTGTCTAAGTGCTACACTTCTAAGGTATGGGAGGGTTCTGAGAAATGCAGTAAGGCATAATTAGGCAAACACAAAACTTCTATCAAGCAATGATGCCTCAAGGCACCTTAAGAATAAGGGAGACAATGGTGAACAAAGAGGTTTTGGATTACAGTACTGAAACTGTGATTTAAATTCTGATTTGTAGTGATTAAACCCTAGTATCAAATAATCTTAGTTCCAGCCAAAATATGGCATTATTTACTCAACTTTTTAATTTTATTTTTTTTTTCCTGCAGAACATGTATTTTGGTCTCTTCCCACAAGAGTCATAGATTTCATCCATTTTTAATTGAAAGTCCTTTTTTTGTGGCCTTTTTTCTGTTTTTTTTATGGGTGGGGCATTTTTGTTTTTCTGGATTTTGTTAGTTTAGTTCAGCTTGTTAGTTAAGAGACAGAAGGATCATGGAGCAAAGTCAAAGACAAACTACATTATTGTTTGTTGTGTACTGGCAGTACACCAAGGAAGAGTAATTAAATAAACAGTCCTGGAGTCCAGCGACAGTGAGCACCTTAGGCAACAACTTCCAAGGGTGAACTACAGCTCCTAGGGAGGCCAAGTCTAGAATACAGTGTTATATTATATGACTAAATACAAACATGAAAATGGATGCCCTTGTGAAGGGAAAGGAGAAAGAAAAAGCAGAATAAAATTCTTGAGTTGACCTTCAGCATGTTTATTTCTAGTGATGGATGCTAGAGGAAAAAGTACTGTAACGTAAGTTGTGATAAAGAACTAGAGACAAGGCTAAAAATATCATTCAGGTTACATTTCTCCCTCCTGTTTTCCTGTCTTTGTCCCCTCCGTCCTCCATAAGGTATCAGAAAAACAGGTTATTTTCTTTATTAATCAGATAATCCAGCCCAAGCAAAAAGATTTTTAAGTTACATTAATAAATATATGCTTGTAAGTAAGAGGAATAGAGTCCCATGATGAATTAAAGGGCATTTGTCCATTCTGAGATGATGCTGTCCTCCCACTTTGGGCATATGTTAGTAACTCTAATGTAAGGTTATTTAGTGCTGAGGCTACAGGTATTGAGCAACACTTGTTAATATTTTTAATCAGTGTGCCATAATTTTCAAACAATTGAGAAAAAGATGCATGAAAGTTGCAGCACCGCATCAGAAATAAATAGGAAACGTGACATGCTTCTAGAGCAAAACCCTTTTCTTTCTGCATTTTCAGGCTTCTGTGTCTCATTTTGTGTCCATTGCTGTATATGCACTTGTTTTGTCCTCCCTCTCTTTCTAGTATTTAGCACATAAGCAGCATTTTGCCACATAAAGCAAATAAAGAAAGTTAGTCAGGATTTAATTTTCAGCAAATAAATTTCCACTTCTTAGTTCCCTCCAAGATTCATCAGCTGTTACTTTGCTTTCTCATGGGCATGTAAGAGTTTAAGCTTGGATTCAGAATACCTCATGTTGTCAGAAATTTATCAGTAGTTTCATTTTGATTTGATTCTCATAGGACTTGGGGAAGAGAGATAAAACAGACAGAGAGGAGTGAAAGAAAGGGAATTAAATTGTTCTAGTATCAGGTGCGCTGAGGCAGTAAGCTGCAGTCGTCAGCACCTGAAGTTAGTAAGGTCAAGAAACTGTAAAAGGAATTTCATACAGAGGACATTTTTATTCTGAAGCAAACTGGAGTCAGGAGTCTTTTGGAGCAAAAGCTTTTGGGAATTTGAGAAAAAATTTTTGGCTTTGGTTTTAGTTTTGGTTGGTCTTTTTGCTTGCAGTGGAAGTGCTTTTAAATCCTTGGTTGCTGCATGTGAGGGAGATGAAGAAGCAGACTCATGCACAATCGAAATCCTATTTACCTTTTCCTTTAGCTAGGGTGTAAGTCCTAGTCCTCTGACTTCATTTGAAGGAAAGAAATTTTCAATGAATAGAGCAAATTTTTAAAAAATCATAGAATAAATGCTAAGATACTTCTCATTTCCCATGATCAAACTTGTCAAGTGTTTTTTTCTTTCTGTTAGTTTGTGGGGCTTTTTTTCTTTTTTCCCCCAGTATTGTAATCTCAATGGAAATGGCATATACAATTAATAGTGCACAAAAATATACTTCAGGCAAAAAGCCACACAATTAATGGAAACCAGGCTCAAGCATGTGTGGCAGTGACAGCAATAACAGAAAAAAACACAAGCATGGGAGGAATTCACCTCCCAGGTACTTCACTTTAACCCCGTGCAAAGATACAGCTTGAGAATGAAATCCAACGTGTTATTTGCGATGTTTCTTTTTTCATGAGAAATAACAATAGGTATAGGCTGTATTAATCTGATACAGAACAAAATGCAATTGTAACTGAAATTTTGCTAACAGGGTCAGGAGTTAACATACTTGGATTTGAGCTGGTTCTTGTTGTCTAAAGTGAAAACAACACTTTCCAAACTGCTGTAATTAACACATAATAATAGATAAATGAAGGAGTCATATTTAAATATCCAAAATAAATAAGCTTATGCCATGGAATTTGGGTAATAGGGATCTAGATATAAATTTTGATGGCACCATTTTGTCCAAAACACAGTGATATTTAAGTCTGTGTTCCCTTCTCCTCTCCTCCAGCAGAAAGCAGGACTTGGAGAGTGACACAGGCAGAGATGCTATGCACTTAAAACAAGAACATTTGCATTACTCAGGAGGAGTGCTGCAGTACAGACCAAAAGACGAATTGATACTTGGGTACAGAAGTGCAGTCTGGAGATGAGGAAGTGGATTCAAGCACGAGGTTCTGAGTAGCAATTATGTGAGATCCACTAGTGAAAACTCATGTGTGCTGATGACTCAGAGATGCCAGATTGGACTCTGTGTATCAAATGTTATCAACTTCTTTTAAGAGGAGGCTTTATCAAGAAAAAAAAAAAACAGAAATATTTTAGTCTCTTCTCTTTCATGGACTAATTGAATATTTATTTCTTTGTCAAGAGATGCACTCCAAAGGAGTTCAGATGATGCCATTTTGAAAATTTGCTTGAGAAACCATTCTAGATTTATCCCATGCACAGGAGTGATACATTCTGTTTCTTATGTCAAGTCTATGGGATATTGAATCTGACTTAGCTTCTTTATAGGATCATTATTTCTTCTCCCAAATAGGTTGTGGAACTGTGAATTTTGATACACTTGTACTCACTACTATGCATAGCCTTGCTGTTGTGAAAAGAAAACTGCTGCAGGTTGTTGCATGTGACACTGGACTCTACCATGTTATTTTTTAGCTAGCAGAACTCTAAACTGTTTGTGTCCCTGTGTTGCGTAGAATATAAATAATTTTTCTTGAGTATAGCAAATATTGCATTTAGGCAATAAAACACATGCATTGGTTTTTTTACTACTTACATTAACAGAAGAGGGATAGTCTCCTTCAACTGTGTCAAAAAGATTCCTTACTAAAATAATTAAAACCATTCTTCTAGTCAAATTGCCTGCTACCCTTGGTTTACTGCTGAATTCTTAGCAATAGAATAGCAGAAACTATCTTGTCGTGCAAGGCCACTTTCACTCCTAGAGGGTAATTTTACAAAAATTTGTTATTAGAAAACAGATTTTTAAGTAAAATAATCTTATTTTCTTAGAAAACGTAAGATGAACAGAGTGCCAGATTAGCTTTGCTTTTACATTCAAAAGGACAATGTGCTTTAAATATTTGTTACGATTTAAAAGTGTCAATAGGTTAAGAACATTCCCAGACTCTGAGAAACCAAACTAAATACTGATTTAATATGATTTAAATAAAATTAGTTGCATGATGACTTACAGTGTTTAGGTAATATAAACTTCTTATCCTTTTTTTATCTTATCAAAATGTTGAGATTAAGGATTGCATACATAGACTTCCTGCAGACTTTACTGGAATAGAGTGTTCAATCACAAGCCAAAAATAAAAAATAGTCCTTGTAAATATAGTTTTACAAAAACCAACAAGAAGTAGAAGCAGTCATGCAAGTAATGGCAAAATTTAAATTTAATATCAGGTGTAACAATAGCAGACCGCAAACAACAATATGACTGTATTTTCGTAATTTTCAAATAGCAATCTGATAGTTCTTTCTCTTTTTTGTACATAATTCACATATAATTTATCTTTATGGATCTGATTTTGTATTTATTCATGAGTATTCTGCTAAGTACTACCTTTAGGTTTCCTTTGGATATTCACTTACACACTCTGAATAGGTATATTTGAAATTAAATTGTTAGATAAATGAATAAGCACAAGCACATCTCATTTAAGAAACAAGTTATACTTTGTACTTTTTTGTCATTCTACAGAATTTCAAGAAAGCATGGAAAAAAAAAGTACAGCTACTAGAAAGTTTCTTCACTGGAAAAGAAGTTGTTCTAGGGGAAGAAGAAATCTGGTTATGTAGCTATTTTTGTAGAGTACAGAAGTTGCATTAAATTAGTTAGGAATTTTAAGGAGAATGAAGTATGTGAGTGCTTTGTTTAAAATTCTTCATCCTTTAAATGAGTGCTTTGAAGCTATTAGCTTACATCTTTATGATTTATCTAAAGTGAAGGCTACTCCTTAATCTCCACAAGTCAAAATAATAATGATAAATAATAATGAAAAGAAGTTAATAACATCACACCGCTGAGTTTTCTTTTTTTTTAATAACCTTCCATTCTTATACTTCTTTTTCACTCACAGACTGCTGAAGAATCATCTTTAATACAATTTATTTCAAAATACATGTTCGTGAAAAAGTTGACGACTCTGTGCTTCCACTACCTAAGGTTTTATGAGTTCTGTTCAAGTTCTTAACTGAAATTTGGAGATAAACTTTCTCCATGTACTTTTAAAGTTGAATATAAAGCATGAGATTTATAAAATCTGGTATCCCATTCTAAGTGTACCACCAGCACTGACAATGTCAGTTGGAAGAAAGAAACTCATAGGACTTTACTAGTTCATTTGAAACAAACAAATAAACCCCCACATTACAGATACAATTCTAATAGATAGCAGCAATTGCTTTTCAATGTGATTCAGAAACTGTTCTCTTAGTAAACTGTTGCTAGAACATCTTTAGCTCTTCGTTAGGTCACCTACCCTTAAAAGCATAGAAGGCTTTCCTAGCACTCCTTCTTCATCAGGGTTATGAATTCATATCAGTGATGCAGAGTTTTCTGCTGAAAACAATTGGAGATTGCAGTGATTTAAGGAGGATTCTTGCTTATGTTTGAAAAGCTGTGCTATTTTACATAATTAGTACTCCGATCTGGCTGAGTAATTACTGTCCAAATAGTGGTCTATGCATCCATTCTCATGCTTTCAGTAGATGTTTTAAGGAAAATACTGAGCCATTAATCTGCCTTCTTCTCTAACTTAGTCTAGCTCTTTCAGCTACATGTTGTTAGACCCCCAGAATTATGTGGAATTTAATTCAAAACAATATGGTACAATGAGGGTTTTTTCTACTAAAAAGCAAACTCACAAGAACAATAGTATTCTGTTTTTAGCTGCTGCCCTTAAATTTTCTAACTACCTGACAATGACTGACACTCTCCAAGTTCTTCAACTAAAGAGCAGTTATACTAAGTGGCCTGCAGTAATCTCCCACCCTTCTGCAATCATATAATTGTCTTCTGAATACTTTCCAAGCAGTGTTCAAAACTGACTATTGATTCACGCTAAGGATGAACAGCACACATACTGTTAAACTTGTCTTTTCTGAATATTGGAACCAGTGTTCAGCATTAACCCCTACTTGGAACTGGAGCAGAGCCCACTGTGCCTCCAATAAAATCTACTGTGTTTTCATGCATGGCACAATTCTCAGGTCAACTCAAGCTGTTTAGACTTACGCAGTCCTTAATAACCTTAACCATCGAACTTTTCATTCTCAATCAGCAAGCGCTTCAAGATTGTTTCTGCTACTGAAGTTCTCCAAGGCACTTTAGAGGAGTACAAAATCAGATTTCTGTTGAATGCCAATAAGTTCTCAATACTTAACTCTCTTCTATTCCTTGAAATGTCCCATCTTAAATACCTTCCTTTAAAAAAAAAACCCCAGTGCATCAATTATACTTTCAAGTCCTACTTGAAAGTATAATTTTTTTGGGGAAAAAAAGGGCATTTATTTTAGGCAGATTCTGTAGAGATTGATACTCTGGTCGTAACTGTGAATATTAGAGATGAGGTTCTTTACAGGAAGATGCACTAGCCTCTGAAGAGAGTAGTTATGGAATAAACTACCCCTTTTCTCCGCAGCTATAAGTTCTCTTAGTTTCTGACATGGAAAATTGTTCTCAAAACTTGAAAGAAAGGCAATATTTTTCTGATAAAATTCTTGGGTTGTCAGTTGTCCAGCTGTTTTTTTTCTTCTTCTTCTTCTTCTTTTTTTTTTTTAAATTTATGTATATTCCCACGTTTTGAGTAATTCTCAGCTCTTGGTCTCAATGGTATTGTGTGGCAATTAGCGAATTAAATCAGTTCATCTTAGGCAGAACCATCATCACCAGAGTTGCTAAGTATATTAATGAACACGTTTTGACAAGATACACAGAAGGCCTCTGTGACGTACAGAAGCAGAATCTCTTTGTTTCACATAGAGGACTGGGGCACACAGATCCTCACTGGTCTGACAGAAATTAATGGAAATTATACACCTAAGCACCTTTGAGGATCTGCAACAAAGAGATTAAATGACTTGCTCAAGGTCGTTGCTCAAGGAGTTTTTCAGTGAAAAAGTTGTTCCCTAAATCCACAAGTCTTTCTTTTAACTTCATCTCCAGGCTATGCTCTCCTTTAGTTTTTGGACTAAGGAGGCAGAATTAACAGAATACTTTAGGTAATATCTGCCGAAAGCTGCTGAAACAATATTATCATGGTTCTTTACACCACTCCTTTATATAAGGACTAAAGAGGACAGAACTCAAAAAACATGCAGTTGTTGCACCAAGTTCCTTTCCTATGGATGTATGTTTGAAGAAGCTAACGCTTCCTTCTTTGTCTGTATGCCAGTCAGGAACCTCAGGGGAAAAATAAGGAAAAGGACATTTCAAATCCAGCTGAATGCTCAAGGTGGAGAAGTGGTTCAGAATGAAATGGAGTCCCTAAAACTCCATCTCATAAAAGTGAAAAAATATAAACATGCATCAGCTATAACATGTACTAGCTGCATGGAATTTACTTACAGTAAGAAATCAACTATAGCTTTTCTTTCAAGCAGCCAGGGGAGACCTATAATGACAAACCATTCACTCTTTAAAAAGTGAAGAATTTGAGATGACATTTTTCAAGAAATCTAAAATTAGGCACTTATAGTGTAGTGACATTCAGTGAGAAAAGGATTTCTCCCATTTTAAGAAGTTTTGTTTTTCAAAGCTCTGTTGCAAAACTCCATTCTGGATGTTTGATTCAGGCCTGAATGACATATTAAGAATATGGAACTGGAGTCTTTGCAGAAGTGTTCTCTGCAGCAAATAAATTGTTCCTCTGTTTTTATTTACCTCTTCCTATTTCCCTATTTCCTTTATCACCCTACTCCATAGCTGCTATCAACATTCCTGGATTTGATCTCCCCAAGCCTCAATAAAATCTTCTGTAATTTTTATCCTAGTGATGCTTAGATGAAAACTGAGCTCCTGAGGGACTGTGTACCACATTATTCAGGGATTGTGAGCTGAACTATAAACAGCACCCGTAGCCACATCCTGACTCCCCATTTTTGTGCGTTAACATCAGCAATATCTTTGCTTTTTAGAGCAACTCCTAAATTATTTGATTTTTTTGTGCTCAAAGGGAGTCTTGATTTATGGATGTGCTTTCTGGCACTCTGTAGCAAGAAAAGGAAAGTCATTCAAATAATGGAGGATTTTTGACAGACTGGGTATCTGAACTATCAAATTTAAGCAGAAAACTCAGAGATTAAACAGAGTAAGAGCCAAAATATCCCCCATTAATCTCCAGGGACATAAGGTGAGAGCTGAAGGATCTTGCTTTTAGTAATGTTTTTAAGGAATGTTGTATCTGTACTCAGCCATAATATCTTTTATATTGTTTGTTCCTTGCAGCCAACTTGCAATTATTCTAATAACTACTTAATTTTCTTTTTCTGCACGTTTTGCCCTATTATGAAGTTGTAAGCATTTTGAGGGCCTGGATTAAAAAAAGTAAAAGATATACTGCCTTGTACCAAAGAGTTAATATGATTGCATCATAGTACTTTTGCAGGGCTTTAAACTGAACCAAATATTGAATGTTTCTGAAGTGTGTTCATCAATCCTTACAGAAAACTTGATATTGTCATGAAAGTATTTTTTAACCATTTAGGTAAAAAAAAAATCCTTGTAATATCACACCTTTACAGAACAATTGCAAGAGATTGCAGAAAATTTTACAAAGGAGTTTAGTACTCATTTTAGAGCAAGGAAGATAAGGTGCTGAGCTGCAAAAAGACATCAGAGACAGGTTTATGAAAAATAAATAATCTGGGGATTTTTGTGGAGGTTTTAATTATAACAATTTTAGTTTATTTTCTGTATTATCATGCTAGGTATGGTTATACAGGTAACTTTTAAAGTAATTTTGCAGGGTCATAATATATGCAAAAGGACTGTGACAACTGAAGCATAACTTAACTTTGTATTTAATTGAGGTGGATCATACTATAATTGCAGCTCAGATAATCGTTCCCGGGCTCATCATTTTGGTTGGGCATATAAATGCTCATCTTTGAGTAAAAAAGACAGACAATATAATTTTACTTAGTATAAGCTTACGCATACTTTCTTATTTAAGAAAAAAAGTATTTTTTAATTGCTATAAATTTGTTTCAAATTATTTTCAAGCATGTAGAGGTGAAGCAAGTGAAGGAATAACAAAAGTCCTTCTCTTGGATAGAAAATCACAACTTTCTTTTGTGTTTTCTGCACAATTCTCTTGTATAGAAAATCACAACTCTATGCACAGAATTTAAAGAGTTCACTTTTCTTTTTGTGTTTACATGTCATCTAGTCTATTGAATAAGCAGAACTACAGCAATTTTTCAGAGACTTTAGAAGCTGTTCCATCAGTCTACCTCAAACAGTGAAAGTAACTTACTGAAAGGGCACTGATCTTCTTCAGCTGCATCCCTCATCTTCATATCCATCATCATACCTCACACAGCTCATCCATGACATCCCTGAGAACAGTTCTTTATTAGAAACAGAGCTTCTGGAATATCTTGCTGTGGGAATATTTCTTTCTCCATGGTGGTGCTACAATCTACTGCAGAGATGTTCCTGATTAAGATACATTCCTCCTCATTAGAAAACAAACAGAACAATAATTGTGCAGCATTTTTATTTTTTGGAGAAGTAAACCACCTACCTTAGCAGACAATGCATAAATGGCAGTATTCCTATAGATGACCTGAATCCCGTGCTTTGTTCCCATCTACACTGGTGAAGTCTGTGGGGTTTTCCCAGCTGGCATTTCTGAGAATTTGTTTCCTAAATTGTTTTTCCATTTTCTATGGCAGAGCCTTCTTATCATAAACCAGCAAAATTCAGACTTGAACAAATAGATAATTAAGAACTAGCAATATGTTATTAGAATATTTCTTTTTCTTGTGAAACAGAGTCTTTGGAGTGTTCTGCATGAGATATATCTTACATAAAAATAACGTAAAAAAACACAAAAAACCCCAAAGCAACCCCAACCAAGAAAACCCCAAACAAATTAAAATCCCCAGACAATAAACAGAAAGGGTTTTTTACAGAAACCTCAAACTGGAAGGATCTTTAGTCATGCAACGTGGTAAGAAGTCAGAAAATGTAAGGGAAATCATTGCAAAAGGTTGCATATCCTTAAACATATTATTAGAAAAAACTTGCTGAGGAATATCTGGTGTCATTTAGCAAGCTAACTGATGACTGTTAAATTATCTTCTTGATAATGTAATTACCCAAATAATTTATCAAGAAGAACGTTTCCTCTGAAAAAACAGATCTGTATTTTAAGCTGTAACTGCTGAAAGAATGTACTTCTGTTGCTGGATGACAACATCAGAATCGTCTAAGTTATAGCATATTATGTTATTGATATTATTGCTGAATAATTTCAGAGTAGTTATCAGTATTCAGTAATACCAGGCATGGTTTATCATGGCTTTTCATATTGACTAAAAATAATTATTTGTAGTTTTCATACTCTGTGATCTTGAAGTCAGCAAACAGTTGCACTTCACCTCCTTTTCCAACTAGATCTGTATGTTTTTCCAGGTTTAGTAGCAAATTATTGTGAATGTGCAAGACTCAAAGAGAATTGTTAGGATTGTAAGTGTCTGCTTTTTTGGCCCTTTTTCAGGTCCTTGTCTCGAAAGCTAACTATGAGCACCAGCTGCAGCTTCAGAGATTGAGGGAAGGAGGTGAGAAGGTTTACCTGGTACCAAACTAGGCAACTGTGTTAAGCTGGAAATAATCAAACCAAAATTTACTACCTTCCTGAGGAACTCCTTCTGGACTTTCATCTTTGTGGGGCTATAATTGAAAACAAATCTACTCCATGAAAGATTTATTTCTCATCTGGGAGATAATAAATTATGCACATTATCTGAACTTTTTCCTATCTGTTTCCTACTGTTCCATTTTTGGAACTTTTCAGGTCCTTTACCCACTACTGTTCACCCCAGCCGATATGATCAATGCTCCTAATACCAAATGTAGCAAAGTCTTCCTCTGACTGACTGAGACCTTATGTCATTAGTCACCAGCCTCAGCACAACACTGGTTTATCAATAAGATTCCACTACTCCAAGAGCAGAGCAAGAATTTTGGGCCCAAAAATCTCAGAGGTGGAAGGACTGGATAGAAATTCAGTAAAATTATACACAAATTGGCACAGATAGTAATTGAAAGATCAGTAATCCCTTTCTTTAGTGCTCTCATTCAGTATTTTTGAGGGGAATAGAAAAAAATCCTTTCCCCAAAGCCATGAAGAAACAGTTATTTATAACCAGCTTTATTTCTGAAGGTCGAGGTTGTTCTATCCAAATCAAGGGATTTGAACAAGACTCAGAACTGATAGTTTCCTTCCATGTGCCCTACAGGGGATGGATACAGGATAATTTAAGTCTTGAGGACCTTAATGGGAAAGGGAGGGGAATTAAGAGTACAGGCAAAAGTCCTGTGGAAAATGCTGATGTTTGGTGGGTGTCATTCAGTAAGTGATCTAACAGCTCTGGACTACAAAATTAGAATACTTAAATTCTTTGAAAATGACATAATTGTCTCTTTATGCTTACTTATGGCTCTTATCATCACAATAATAGAAGCATTTACCAGTTGGAAAGTGTGTAAAAATTTAAGAACAGACAATTTCTCTTTCATAAATAAAAACAAACCCACAGAGTGTTTCACGAGAAACAAAGGGGACTAAATACCTGAAAACTGGTTGTTTACTCTATGCAAAATGGTTTTGTGTTCTGATGTTGAGGGTTTTTATAAGTGACAACAAAAGTAATAAATGGAGCTAAAATAGATAAAATTATTCGTTTTTATTATTTTAAATCTAAAATATGAATAAAAAATAATTCACAATAACTAATTAATAACGTAAAGTGGGGCCCTGTTAAAGACAAGACACAAAGGACTAAAAAACTCCAATGGAATAGACTGAAAGCTGAGCTGAATATAGGGTTAGAGAACTCAACATTTAGCTGAATAAAATCTAGGAATTGCTCATCTCTACACGTAGAAGTAAAACTATTTTTGTACACGTATAAATGTGTATATATATTAAATATATATTTTACAATGGGAAGAACTAAATTGCAGGATTGCTTTTTCAATAGTTTTTAATAAATTTCTGTTTGTCCTTGCAACAGGTATATCAAACAATTTGAAAGTGGAAAAGCAAATTCCTTCGACCCCAGGAAAAATCTGCACTGGCAATAGTTTTTCAGCACCCTTTCTTTGATTTTAATGGTTTTCAACATATGCTTACAGAGCTTTCTTAGATTTTGCAGAAGGTGTCAGTAGGAGAGTGGGATTGTTAACACTGATCTTGGCCACTCTTTTGCTATTGTACTTCCCAAAGTATGCATAAAGTATCATAAATATGTTGAGTATACATAGGAAAAAAATAGATACTCTTTGGCTAATCCAAACAATTGCTTTAAAGGGTAATCAAGCTCAGGAATGACTATATCTCATAAAATTTACAAAAAATGTAAAAATATGTCATTTTCAATCCACTCAAAGAACACGGATAAACCCAAACTAAACAAAAAGTTTCAAAACTTTTAAATCATTATTCATGCTCAGAGAACAGTAGAAAAATTTCTTCATAACATGATTGGTTTAATAGAAAATTAAAAACTAGTTTAAGTGATATGAACAAAATATTCTGACATATCCAAATTATTTACTCCTCTTTAAATAATTGAAAACCAGTCAACATACAGAATTAGTCTCTAAAGCTCTTTCTGACCATAACAATTTCATTAAAATCTCAAGTGTAATAGCTTTCAAATTTCCATTACAAAATGAACTTTACAGATCAAGATAACCATGACAGTAAGATCAGATGGGAGAATGTCATCTGGCTCAGTGTGTGGAACTGATATACCGTAAAAGGCAAATTTGTGAAAAGGAAAATCTGAGGTAGTCATAAACAAGTTTACAGAAAGCATCATAAGCCTGGAGAAAATGGAGATTTTGTGGCCAGTGAATAGCATAAAAGCTATGTGAGATGGTATTTGTGATCAACGTAGAAGTTTTCTAAGCTCTCAGTGAACTGAAGTAATGCTCCAGTGACTCTCTCTTGAGGAACCTGTTCCCAGGAGACCCCAGAGCCACAGGTTTCTTCCTCACATCCTTGATGCATGCTAAGAAGCTATGGCTGACATCTGCTCTCACTATTACCTGGCTAACTTCTTCCTCTGACTAATGATACGCATTCTCAACTTCCAAAACATACCTTCCAGCAGAGCAAAGAAGAATTTCGGTAATTTTAGGGAGTACCTTACTTAGAGTAGGCATATAAGGCAATGCCAATCATGCATCTGACATATTTTAAGAAAAATAGAAAGTGCATATTTTTATATTAGAAGGCACAGTGTAAGAAGTAAGATACTGCATAAAGATAGAGAAATATTGCAAAAAGGAACTTATGAGTAGGTCTTTCTCCAGTATAACTTCAACTTAGAAGCTTGAGGTGAAGGTTCGAGACAACTCCCAAAGACAATTTGAACTGTTATTTAAAGTGTCAGTCCTTCAAAGTACAAAGTTTTGCCCAAATGTACAACGGCTTTAATCATCACCATTCTTAGTTTGCATGTAGGCTTTTGTGTTCCTGTCAGCTTTAATGACTCAGCTAATTGACTCCTGTATCCTATGTGAATAATTTCTCACGTGAGAGAGTTCCAAACGCTGTTGAGTAGAGCTCTACATACATGCAATGTTTCCCCTACAGATATTGGAAAGGAGCAAAAGTATTCAGCAACATACTTAGCTTAAAAGGATTCAGCAACATACTTAGCTTGTTCTAAGCATACCTGTTTTGCACAGTGCAAATACATTACTTTGTGACGAATGCATGAGCAAGAGTAATACCACCTCCTCCTATGTGGAAATGGACACAAACATCTCTTTTGATATAGAGCTTCATTACAGGTATTTTCCCACGCGAGAACAAAACAGTGAGGCTCAATGATAGCTCTTAATAGAGAATGAACAGGATGACACACTTTCTAACTGGAGAAACAAGTGTTCTCGGATCATAAACATAATTTCTTGGAACAAGGAAGGATAACTGTCATAAATATTTAAAAAGGCATACAGTGTATTTATCCAGTTGGACATATGAAAGCATGGTTTCAGCAAATGATGACTGGTTCACATCTAAATAAAAAAAGCCAAACCAAAACAAACCCCCTCCAAACTATGTAAAAGTTCAAATTCCGTAGAAGTTGGATTTTTGAAGCCATTAGAAAATTGCATGCTGATTTCTAAATTCAGGAAAATGCAAAGGAAAGTATCACACTCATGAATACATTAAATCAGCCAAGTTTTGGGTCATCCCCATGATAGTCACTAAAGAAAATTAATTGCTTCTGAAGGATGGCCTGTGTTCCATGAGGAGTGCTGCACTTGCATCTAATAGACGTCCGTCATTAAAGTTTGATTGAGTTGAATGCATGACTGATTATTCCCTCTAGTCACTTGGGAGTTTCCACTAGACTAACAGTTAAAGTGGAGGGAAATTTTTCACTGGGTAGCTATGGTGTTGGATTTATTTACTATTGATTGACCTTGCATTAAGTAATGTGACTTTGCTGAAAGTCAATTAATCCTTATGTTTTAGTTAGTTGAAGTTTTATTTATGTATTGGTAAGTAAAAATATGTGTAGAACCTGCTAAGCCCATCCATGAGTATCTGTTTTGGAGTTCCTACTTCAAAGCAAGAAAAATTCAGTAACTATCCTCAAGGGCATAATCAAATTGCCAACATTTGTGGGAGTGTTTCATTGTTTTCTTGGTGAATTGGTCCTCCCTGTAGTCTGGCTATGCTATATCTGTGAGTTTCCCAATATCTGACTTATTTGTATGCCACATCAAGAATGTGAGACTTGCCGCGTTTGTTTAAACAAACATATGAATGTTATTTCCATCATTGTGTAGAGTTTTATCAACATATGTGTTCATACATGTACAATTGTATGCTGATCTGAAAATAAATATAAAATAAAACTTCCATAATTCTATATTTATTTGCTGAATGCTACAGAAATTGGCTAATGCTTTATTTCCTTGTTTTCTACAGCATGCATCCTCATTTGTATGTAGATGCTGCTACTTAATTAGTTTACAGATTAGTGATCCGGGTATCTGTGATGTGCAGGTAATAATTATAATTAGAGACTAATTTGAAATGAATATTTATTTTGCTGTCCACATATCACTGGATTAAGTCAGAATCGACTGACCTATTTGTAATTTATTCTAGGGATTTTTATTGTCACTCTTTTCTTTTAAAGGAATCATCTTATATTGCTTGTGGGAATATTCTGTTGTATACTCAAATGGTTTAACAGCTACTACAGATACTCTTGTTAGAAAGATGGTGTGAAAGACTGAACCCTTTAGATTCAAAACAGTGCTCAGGAATTGAATGTTATCTTTTAGTATGCTTTCATATACATAGAGAAATTTATAATATATGTGTGGATATTTCTACAATACAAACTTGGGCAAGGAGAAATTAATGAGTAGTTTCTATCTATCTATCTATCTATCTATCTATCTATCACCTGTAATGTTTCTAGATATTTTTGTTTGAGTGTTAATTATAGATAAATACTACAGTAAAAGCATTATTTTCTTTGTGAATTCAAGAAAAACTAAATTTCTTACACAAGTACAGAATTCAAATAAGACAAATTAAAAAAGAAATAGACGAATACTTATAGCTAGGCTTTATTACTTTGGACTGGATCTTGATTTATTTTCTAATTAAAACACATTAATTTACTCTTAGTTTTATTTCCAAGACTGAATAATATTTATCCTTACTTTTTACAGGAATAGCTGATTGATAACTCTTATTAGATGAATATTGTATGGTTTTATTCCAATCAATTACAGCACTATTAAAGAAGAATAACACTGCTGTGCATGACTAAATACTTCATGCTGCATCAAGAACTGGATCAGTTCTCTGTGCAGAACAGACAGGTTTCTGGAATAGGTGCATTAACTTTCTGAAGGAATTGATAGTGTTCAGCAGTTACGATTTTTTTCCTTCTTTTTTTCACTTCTTTTCTCTTTCACATTTTGGGTTTTGTAAGAGGCAGTTATCAAACACTTAAATTCTCATTTCTTTCCTGAAATTGTAAGCAAAAGAAAATAAAATCTTAGCTTACCTACAGCTTGGTAACATCTAGCAGCAGTAGAATTTTTTCATTTGGTGTGTTGGACCTGAATTAAAATTTGGAATCCTTTCATCGTATGAATATTGAAATTCTCTGTGAAATTTAGAGTACAACTGAAAAAAAATGATATATGTACAGATGGATCCTTCCCTCTCACCTAGACTGACATTTGAAAAACATATTTTAAAAGCAGAAATAACAATTACAAATGCAGCAAATTTTCCATGATCTGTTGCAACATCAGTGAAATGAAAGTATAAATGATTGAATCATTTCCAAACACACTATGACTGACAACCACTTAAAAATATTCTGTCTCTTCATGCCATTTCACATATTGGTTTGCTAAGTTTGTTTAATTTATGCCATATATAGCTTTATAAAAGATATTTGTTTCAAACTGCCAGAAGTTTCCATGATATTTATCTTCTCAAAACTAGCAACCAAATAAAACACACCAATCTGGCTGATAAATATTGCAGTGCAAAAATGATTCCCTGAGTCCAAAATCTTTGTTGTTCATCCTACTGTCACCTGGCAGAAAAACAGAAAATTTAATGCAGCTGATGTCAAAAGACAATCACACCTGGAAATAAATTTTTCAGCTAACCTGTAGTATTTAGTAATGTCACATTTTGGATGCTGTGGGTTTGGGCATTTTTCCATGGGTCAGCACACAGCAAATGGAGTCTAGACTTCTAAATCAGCAAATATAAATTTGTTGTACTTATTTTCATGACTACCCCAGTAAGGCACCTCTACAAGAGAATCCTCAAAATCTATGGATATTATAGATAGGTATATCAAGATATATCACATATCCCTGTGGCAAATGAGTGAAAACCCCAAAAGATGTGATACACCAGAGTGGTCTCACACAGGGAAACAACAAAAGATAAAAGTACCTGTTTGCCCATGTTTGAGCACATTTTTTATCAAACAACCTCTCATCTCCCCTCCTTCCACTTCTATCCTCTGCAAAAAAACTGCACAGTATTCTCAAAAGGAAAGCTTGAGAACCAGCATTCAAGCAGTGGGCCATAAAGGTGTACGTAATTAGCCCTTTCTGCTACTCTTAGGTCCCAAGCGATTTTTTTGCTAAGCAGTACTGCAGGGTAAGCAACATATTTAGTGCTTTAAACACTCTCAGCATACTGCAATGCAGAATATATACCTTAAGGTAAGAAATTCTTAGGCAGACAACTTACCCTGTATTTTCATTTAATGTATTTAAAAATGCAAAATACATACCAGGAAAACCAATTTTCTTAATTTTTATTGAGTAGAACCCTACTGAAGACAGAAAGAAGTGCAATAAATAACCACAACCTTTGC
This sequence comes from Machaerirhynchus nigripectus, assembly GCA_013397975.1. NCBI lineage: Eukaryota > Metazoa > Chordata > Aves > Passeriformes > Dicruridae > Machaerirhynchus > Machaerirhynchus nigripectus. The sequence goes on along the minus strand of VZRQ01004580.1, from coordinate 556,380 downwards.
TTGACATAGCTATTGGTTGTGTGAAGGCCAACTCCTTCTCATGGGACTAGAGGTTAGCTTTGCTCTAATTACAATTTCCTATATGGAACGTTAAATATCTAAGGAATAATGAAACAAATCTTACCTGATGATCTAACATTTTAGTAGTTATATCATCCTTAGACATCTTAAGTTTCATAGATGCTGAATTCAGGGAAGTTTTTAAGAAAATCTGTCTCTGTTTCTTTTCCTGCACGGAGAAGGTGGCAGTAAATAATAGAGGAATGTGTAGGGCTCTGTATACTTCTGCTTGGCTTTTATTTGAGTGGGGATGCTCACCAAGGGCACATCCCTAGCTCAGGATAGTGTTGGAGTTTGAGAACTGGCTGACACAGCACTATTGAAACAGTTTGATCTTTGCACTCATTCTCATAGCCATCAATCCTGATACAAAGGGACACTGAGATGAGGCATTCAGGCAAGCATGGAAAATGGCACCTTTTCCCTGTCATACCTGCTGAGAGTGGATAACTTTTGGTAGGCCTGAAGACATATGTCATTCCACTGGGCAAATCCAAACTGCCCTGGAAGCAGGAGTAGAGACGGGATGGACAAGTTCATCAATCGCGGGGGAATCTACCTCCAAACATTATACTGCTTGGAAGAAATATGCCCACCTGGGTCTCCTCCAGCTTTTGAGCTGGAGGCTGAAAACTGCCACTTTACAGATATAATTAGGCGAAGCTTAGTGCCACAGTCTGACAGCCTCTGAAAAAATATAAAACTTGTCTGAGGGAAGCAGTAGACACTGTACTCTAGGGAGCATTCCTGCACTGCTGGGAAATCCAGCAATACTTATTTCCACAGCTCTCTGAAATGCTTCTGGTAGTGGTTCACCACAGCTATTAAATACATGCATAACTCCATATAATCCCCTGCTTCCTCCCCTCCCCATTTGTCCATAAGATATTTTCAGACGAAGAGACTTCAAAGTAAGCTGTTATCCAAAGTATGCTTGATTTTGGTTCTTATGTCATGATTTTTGTGTTATTTTTTCATGAGAAAAAATATTTTTTCTATATATTCTATATATTGTTCTAGTGTTATTTTTCTACTGAAGTAAATTTGGAACTTTATCTATTTGAGGTCATACTGAATACATATTTGGAAGGAGGGGCACATGACTGAACATAAGAAAAACAGTTTGCAAACAATCATGTCTACAAGGAAACTCTGCTTGCAACTAAGCAAACATAATTTCTGTTAAAGGGAATGCTAAAGATGCAATTTCTGTGAGTTTATATCTAAGTTCAAAAATGGACACTTGTGTAGCTGTCTGAAAAACAGATAATACAATGCTCAGCATGACTTGCCAAGTGACCTCAAATATCTGAAACAAGAAGACAATAAAAAAACAGTGTCAGCGTGCTAGAGTGCAAAGATGAACACTGAGAGGCAGAGAAAGGAATGAGTACCTGGAGGATCTCAGGTTGAGAGCCAGCTCTCCTGCAACTGATGTGATGATTCACTGCTGGGAAATCTCAAAACTGGACCATAAATCAAAACTTAACCATAATCAGAGCACCTGGGAAAAAATAAAGAGGAAAACAGTAAAACAATTTTTCTTTTGTGAAAAAAAATCCAAACCAAACAAACCCTACACTAGCCAAATCTCTTAGAATAGGGAGGTATAACTTAGCAAAATCAGCTCCTTACATTTATTCATACTAGATCACACATCAAGTAATTCCTGGAAATGTCAAAAAAAATCTATTATTGTATATTTTTTTTCCATTTAGAGTGTCAATTTGTGGTAACATTTTTAGTTTCATTATCTTTTGAAAAGCCCCATCAAATTTGATTAAATATGAACTTATCTGTTACAACTTCACTGGCTTTCTATCTCAGCTGCACTTGAGAAGGTAGAGAAATAAGACAGTACATTTGAATAGTTGCTCTATTAGAAGGGCCTAGATCTCTCTACCCACAATCTCAGTATCTTGTAAGAAGCCTAATTTTTGGGAAACCCAGATTGTCTATACTATGAGACACACTATTTGCAGTTGCAGTAGAAACCTTTAACTGAATTGAATTCAAAAATATATTTTTTCTTTGGTGTAGGTCATTTCAAGGACTGGAAAAAGGCTTAGGATTATTGTACTATTTTCCGCAATATTTTCTAGAACTTTATTAGAGTGAAGAAGGATGTGCAGAAATTCCTGTAAGATTGTGGTACTTTCCCTAGATCAAAGTATTAACTTTTACCTCATAAATGTAGTTAGATCAAATGTCTCTGCATATTCTTATATAGTTGATGATTGTACCACACTGCAGTTCTTTAGCATGTCTACCTTCAGTTTGCCTGAGGCTAGTGGTGAAATTCCTCCCTCCTTCTGGTATGCATGATTGCAAACGTGGCAAAATAAGAAACCTATGAAAACAAGAACTAAAAAATTATTCTAAAAACAAATAAGAAAAAAAAAAAGAAAGCACAGTATCCACATGGGGGAAAAAAAGTGTTAATGCTTCTGTTTACCCATTTTCTCTTTATTTCCTATTGTGATTTTGACAGGAAGTGGATAGTTGAAGAAGCGTAGAAAAGATTGACAGGAAATATTGTTAGGGGGAAAGCTGAGGGGAGAGCACAGGATTGTAGAAAGCATCAGACTACACAGGCAGGAAAAGCTCGTGCAGAGGATTTTCAATCAGACCAGCAGTCAGCAAGTAGGAGGAAAAAAATACTCAAGTGACAGCTCCACTGTCTGACTGCATGTCCATCAAAAGAACCCCTGGCCTGCTTGCCTACCTACCTGCCCCTGCTGGCCCCAGAAGCTCTTCACCCTGGAAACAGAGGAGGATACCTTCCTGGGTTGGATGCCCTGAAAATAGAACAGAGGGCAGTGGATATTCTCTCTGCTGCTTCTTGTGTTCACAGATAAGTCAAGGGAGAACACTTTTACTCACCTTTGCACCAAGGACAAGGGAGGAAATAAAGGTGGAAGCCATGTCTTTGCTTCTTTTATGTCTTGCATGTAAGTCTGGGTCTCTTTTTAGATTTCTCATTTCACTGCCAGTCACATTTTCAGGAAAAAATTGTCACATTTCTTTAATCCAATGCTAAATTACTGTAAACCTATTTGACTATATAAATATTTACATTCATATTTGCATTCGAATATGTCATATATGTAAGGATCATAAAGACATTTCCACCAGAAAGAATATCTCAGGTTAGCAAAAAGGTAAGGTGAGGGCAATTAAATACTTACGTAGTAAAAGGATTAATAAGTATATTGAGCAAGGTTAAAAAAAAATGACGAAGTATGTCAAAGTATGGAATTGAAGCTAACCTTCTCTAACTTGCAAACAGTTTGCTAAAAGTGTGGTAAATCTTGAATATTTTCAGTGTGTTAGATTTCTGATAAATTATATAGAGTATCTCCTGTGTCTACGTCCTAAAATCTATATTTGATATGATTCTGATGCTTGCTATAATAGGAAATCTTTTAATCTCTTTTTAAGTTCCTACTGGCTAAGGTTGGCCAGTTTTCCTGTGGGTATTTTCAATTTGAAAAATATCTTTCAAAGAGGTGAAAATTTTTAGCCAAGCATCGTATTGTGAACAAAATCCATAAAATGTGAAAATTAAATTAGACATTATGAAAATTCTTTGAAGACCAAGGTCGATTAGAGAGTGACATAAGGGAAATTGTTGAAGCAGAGTCACTGAAGATATTTAAGATTATTCTAGTACATAGGACTAATTATATAGCACCGACTGCTTTCAAAGTGTTGTTCAGACATGAACTAATTAATCTGCTCAGTACTCGTCAGAGACAGGAGAGGAAGTATTGCAAATTATAGCACCACCTGCCACAGCTTCTGGTAAAAGGTAGAAAAAACACGTTATTTTCAACAATCACCCCATGCTGGGCTTTCTGTCTTTGATAACTAAACGCACATGCTTGTGTGTATATGCAAACTGAAATAAATGAAGACATGTAAAAGTAAATGGGGGAAAAAAAATAGATATTAAAGTCTGGTTTTGGTGAAGGACACTTAACATGCATTTGGATTACTGAACAATGCTACTATTTCAGCTTTTACGATCCATTGGGGTCAATAGTGTACAAACTTAAAACATTAAAGACTTATTAATAGTGTTTCTTTATGCTATATCTCATCATATACTGAGCAATGGATCTCTAGAAGCTGAGGAGTAATTTTTTGTGCTACACTGACTAGTGTATCGATTATATTCTTAGTTTGTCTAACTGCAGTCATTAAGATTCCTCTTTACTACATTTGTACAAACAGATCAAGGATGTTTTAGTGAAAAAACAACAATTCAAGAAAAAAACAGCAGATGAATGCACTCAGAAACAACATATTGTTCTTATGTTTGGCTGTTACATAAGCATATCCTAAATTTCAGCATTGGAACAAAATAAAATTATTTACGTGTTTCTTTGGTAACTACTAAAAAATAGTGGTTTTGGTAGTAGACATGCAGTAGATAAAGTGTTCAGCAGCAGCGTTTGACTGACATTTGTCTTCTCTGGAATATCAGAGAGCAGACAACTAAGAGAATTCAAAAGTAATGTGCATGTCACAGAGTCAAAGACAGTGATGATGCTGTCTAGGAAAGGTGGTGAGAAGAAAACTTAGAACTGATCTTGACTGGGGAAGTTTTTATTATTTGTATACATGGAAGGAGTACATTGCAAGGTTTTTTCATTAAATCAGTTGCAAAAAGAAATGCTCCCATCTTTCTTTAAAAGAGACTTGTGAACCTTGTCTGAAACTTGAGCCAGAGAGTGATATAAACACACACATTATTCATGGAAGGGTAACTAGTGGATTTTCCAGATAGTGAAGTACAAGCAAATTTTCTTTAGTTATTGTTTAAGCCTTCTAGATTTCTTATAGAGAAAGTTAAAGGACCTCTAAAATATTTTGAATTATTAGAGAGAAATTATGTACCTGGAACTGTATATGACAACATTTCAAACTGTCAGTAAGTATTAATTTAAGAACACTGTGCCCAGATTTTCTTAGCTCATTTAGGAAGCATAATGCTTTTAATATCAATTTCTGGTCTTTAAATTAACCTTAAAGATAGACTAACTAATAAGCCTGCAGTTGAGCTGGGGCATGGTCTCAGTTATGGAGACACTCACTAGTCCCTTTATTCTTTCAAGTTTGGACCAGGTTTCTTTCTGAGTTTTGAACCTAGACAGAAAAGATAGTATCATACCTCTTTTTATAGTGATGCCACTTGTCCTTTTCTTCAGCACTGAGTTCGCTTAAATATAATGAAGGGAGATTATAGATAAATAATACTATAGAGAGTTGTGAAATTTGTGAAATTTATGAAATTTATATTTTTGCACAAATAATGTAAAACTAGCTAGTGACCAGATTAATGTAAATCTGAGGAAGTTTCAGAGTAGGAAAAAAATGGGGATTCATAGGAACACTTTCATTTTCTATTTAAAAATATCTAAAAATAATAAAAGGGGAAAAAATTTTACCTAGTGCATAATAAACCCATTGCTTTTATTGCTCCAAGGCATAGGCAAGGCCAAGAGTTAAGCAGAAGCCAAGTTACATTAGTTTGGATTAAAAAGTGAGGACTATAAATCTTCATACATTCAGATATGAGCTAGGAACTATCTAATAAGAATTCAGAAGAAATTTTCCCTTTAGGCAGATTTTTTGATAGAGATTTTAGTACCTTTTTCTGATGTATTCAATCCTGACTATTGAAGATGAAATAAATAGAGAGAGCCTTGATTCATTATAGCAATTTCTACATATTTACATGTTCTTAAAGACCATTTTGGCCTTGGTAGTTCAGTCAGACTGGAAGCATTTCAAAATTGGTACTGATGACTACACCTCAGCTTTTCAAACTGTAAGAAAAAAAATCCCTATACTCACATTAAAAGTAGGCTAAAGTTTGAAATATCTGAGCACACTGATGCATTCTATCCTTATTTTTTTTGTATTCTGGATGTATTGCTGCCTGAGTGCTCTAGACATAGCTTAGGCAGAGGTACATGATGCCCATCATTTGTCTACTGTAGCCTACAAAACATCTTCCCCCAGAAAACCTTAGAATAATGGCAGATCATGGATCTGTCGAAGCAGACCTGCAATACTTGTGAAAATCTGTGTCGTGGAAGATGCCTTATTCTAAACGTTTTCATAGTGTCATAGCTCAAATTTTACCAGATAAATCATATCTTACTTGTTTCAAATGTAAAGTTAACAGTCATCTGGAAGAATGTAGAGGTTCAAACAAATATTATACCAGTTGTTCATTCTGCTCTGCTTTGTACAAGTGCCATTTTTGAAATAAGAAAACCCTAATTTCAAAGGCATGTCAGTCAAACCTGTTTCTGCTAGAAAAAAAGCAAAAAAACCACAACCAACAACAAAATCACAACCAAAGAAAACCACACAAAAATAAAGAAACCCACTTTTTTTAGCCTAAATAATTAATATTCATTTTTATCTACAAGGGTTAGTTGTCAATACAGGCTTTGAAGTGGCTTGGAAGAAGATAGGTCAATGAAGAATAGAAGTAAAAACTGCAGGTGATATTTAGAATTCTGTGGAGATCAAGAATGCCTTTCTATTGTGAAATCTTATGTTTACAAAAGTTTTACTGGAGAAAGAATAGGACTATACATCCACCTAAACCAGTAAAAAGTTCTCTCTCCATGAAGGGTAACAAACTTTTGCAGAGGATCCTAGGCTGAAATGTAAAATCCCTGCAATGCCAGATTTTCAGGGAGGTTCAAGGACTCTTTTTTTTCTGTACCTGAAGGCTTATGTTAATCCAGTCAGTAAAGCCAGTAATTTATTGAGCACACAAGGATGGCAGTCATTTGGGTCGTCTGTGTTTACTTTGCTTTTGTAAACTACATTTAATGGAGAGTGATCTCCTGTGACAGGAGTTGTATCTCACCATAGGGAGTGTGCCAGGAAAATCTTCCAGTTTCTTCTACACAGGGTAAGGGTGCCCCTGTCTAATTACAGATTTATTTATGTTTATGCTCCAGCAAATGCAGTCAAAGGTCACAGCACCTGGATAATGCAAAGCTCTGAAAGGAGGATATTGTACTTTAGTAGAAGTACCAAAATGCCACCAATGGGTGGAAGAGAGAGGAGGGGAAGTAGGAGAAGAAAAAGAAGGCTAATTTGGTGGGTGTTTCAATCTTGGGTTTAATAATCAAAAGTTACCAGCAGTGCTCTAAAGGTTGAAGCTCAGAATTTATATTTCTTATTTCACTCAGTCTTGGAAAAGCAACCAAGAGAAGGGCTGATATTCCTCTGCAAACAAACACTACTTCAAGGACAAAATTCCCAGTTTGCCAAATGATAAGCTGAATTTTCTTTTACTAATTATTCTAGATATAGAAGGTAAACTAAAAAATGAAACAGTAGATTTAAGTGTTGGGGTTTTTTTTGAAAATAGTGTATATTTTCAATATGTGGTGGTAATACTTAGGTTTTATACATAGAGGAGGAGACATAATAATAAGTCAATACCAAATTCACTGTTGCCTATAATGAGCTCTTAATGTTACAGAATGCTCATACACTCACTGCCTTAAAAACCCCTGATGTTTAGGATACATGTTTACAACTTAATATTAATTAATAGTCTCTTGGACTACGCTTTTTGGAAGACTTTTATATGGCAACAGAAGGGCATAAATGAGAACCCCTCTGCTTTTTGACAGTTATTTTATTTTACAGTATTTGTGGGATACTGCACCTCCCTAAACCACAAACATTAAAATAAAGGAGAGGGAAGAATTTTTAGTTTTAGACCCAGAATAAACTTTTTTTTCAAAAGCCTTTCTTGTCCAGAAAGTCCTATCACACATACGTCTGCTTAGCTTTCACCACACAGAATACATGGAAGTGATTTGGTGGTGATGGATGAGTCACTTAAGTTCTGCTCTCAGAAATGAATGGTTCCATTCCCCAGCCTAGAAGATGATGGAAGAAGGTATTTTCACCAATATTGTTGTTTTTGTGACTGGGGTGAGGGTGTATCCAGTATGATCCAAAGGTCGTACATCAATTTGGTGATAGGCAACAAAGAAAGCTGGCGTTCTCTTCGGCTACTTAAGGTATTCCCTTAAGGAAACAATATGTGTGGATGGTTGGGTATAAAATACAACAGGTACTTTCTTGTGGCATTATTTTTGGCATCATAGATGAATGATGTGTAAGACGAAGATGGAAAAGGTGATTAAAAGCATGCTGATAGCACAGCTTCTATTGTCTAACCTCTGGTAGAGCAAGGAAATTTTCTTCCCAGAAGAGATGACATAAACGTGCAGTGCACTTACTTGTGTTTAGACCCTAAATAATTCAATACTTAAAAGCTTCAAGACTTTATGTTATGCATGTTTGCTTCTGTGAAACCCAGAGCCATGTATTGTTACATAGTGTGAAATATATTCTAACAAAAGTTTGACATTGTCAAAGAAAGAATATTTTTAACTGAAGCAATAAAAAGTAGTACTTGCTTTAAGAGAAGTTTCTAAGACAATAAGATTTACAGAACAAAAAATAAGCCCAAACTCTCCTATGAGGATTTAATTTTGAGCTTTCTGATTTTTATCTATAGCTTTATTTTTTATAGTCAGCACAGTATCAAGTTCTTCATACCTTCAGCCTCTATGAAAGATGGATGTTATCTGCATCCTGAGGTAATAAATGCTTTGGAATCTCTTCTATGAGATTTCGTATATCTTGAATAGGATTGAGGGTAGAAAATGTGCTTCCCTTTCTGCAACAAGTACCCCAGAATAGAATTCAGGCACTTGGGTGACTAAAAATGACTATTGTAAAACTGTTACAAAAGACTGAATTAGTTTTAGTTTGCAGTTCTAAATCGAATTCACTCTGTTGATTTAATGTGCAACAACATGAAAGCCATTAAACCTTCAGCTTAAGCTTACTTGAATTGGATGTCACTGCTAGAGATTTCTTTGAAATGCATCCGATAACTAGGTTGAAAGTGTCCTCATAAGAAGACCTCAAACATAAATTTTTCTTCATAATTCTAATTTTAGATTTTTTTTCCTCTCTGTCCATTACAGATGCAAGTGTTTACAAAAGTAGGACTATTACAAGGATTCAACTATTACAGCACTGCAGCAAGAAGCTAGACTCTGTGAGTGGGTACTGTCAGGCTGATGCCCCAGAATATACATTCTCCTGCAGGGCATATAATATTTCAATCTGAAAACAAAGGAAGGCAGAAAAAATTTGTTCCTCTTTTTAGCAGTGCATTCTTACTGTGGGTTTGGTCTCAGTGACTTTAAAAGTAAAGAAATACAACTCCATTAATTTCAGAGATTTAATAAAATTCAATTTAGTAATGAATAAAAAAAAATCTTGTGCAGATTGCTCTTCTCCTCCTTCTTTCTAAGAGCTTTTCGTTAAGATGAATCATAGTTTTGGCACACTGATAGGACACTTGCCTTTATATCTTACTTTTGCAGATCACTGATCTGCTGTTTTGGCAGATTTTAGCAAACCATATGAAGTCAGTTTTTCCTGGTATTTCAAATTACTTAAAGTTCCCCATTACCCTGCCCTCCTTAATGTTTTTTTGTTTTTTTTTTTTTTAGCTATTGGATTTATTTTTTTATATTTTCTAGTGATTGTGCATGATATTCCATATCCTGCTTCTAGCTAACCTTTGAAGGCGAGCTGACTTACAGTGATCGCCTTTCTCCTGCCTCAGAGTTCTCTGTGTATTTATCCACGTTGGAGGAAATGTTCAGCGTTGCGCTTTTACTGCCATCTAGTGCCAGAATTAGAAAAAAAGAAAAGTTCAAAATAATCATTTATCTTGGGGCTTGTAAGAGGGTCAGTATAGGCTGTAAGTGAGACTGGTTTGGTTTCCGGGTGAATCAAATACTGTAGAGAATTATTAATATATGAAATTCTAAAGATATGTGAGATTTTATGAGATGCTACAAAGGCAGGCCAACATGTACTAAATGGATACCTGCTCAACCTCGCATCATGCACTATGCTTGCCCACACAGGACTATCACATTTACTTTGATATCTGCTATCAAACTGACAGCAAAAGGAGAATGCACTGTAGTTTTTTACATGGCATTTTAAATATGATTGCACTGGCCTACTGGCAAGTTCTGGCTGGGATAGAGTTAATCTTTTTCATAGCAGCTCTTATGGTGCTATGCCTTGTCTTTGTAATGAAAATAGTGTTGATAAAGTAAGGGTGTTTTAGTTATTGCCTGTAAGTGTTTACACGGAGTCAAGACCAGCGAGGGGGCTGGAGGTGCACAGGGAGCGGACGCAGCTGGGACAGCTGACTGCAACCATATGGCAATAATAGCTGTGGCAAAGAAGGAGAAAGGGGAGCATCTTTGGAGTGATGGTGTTTCTTTTCCCAAGTCACCATGACGTGATGGAGCCTGGCTTTCCTGGGGGTGGCTGAACAGCTGCCTGTCAAGGGGAAGAGGTGAATTAATTTTTGTGCTTGCTTTCACACACAGCTTTTACTTTATCTATTAAATGGTCTTTGCCTCAATCTATCAGTTTTTTCACTTTTACCCTTACAATTCTCTTCTCCATCCCATGGATGGAGTGAGCTAGCATCTGTGTGGGGCTCAGGAGTCTACCCCTGTTAAACCACAGTAATTTGTAAACACAGAAAAAAATCCCAACCAAACTAAGAACATTACTGTTAAATGGTAGATATGAGAGAGAGAAAGAGAGAGAGAAAGAAAGAAGTAGAGAATAGGTGGGGGTAAG
>VZRQ01004580.1:525489-545198 GCA_013397975.1 Machaerirhynchus nigripectus | reverse complement strand
TGGATATGGCCTGTGGGGTTGGGGTTCCACAGCCGGGCCAGTTTGTGTAATCAGAGGATGGGTGTTTATTGCCTCTCACCAGAGGTTACACCATGCACCCAACACCTCCTCCTCCCCTCAGGGTTGGGGGGGAGTCTGTGTAAACCTGGCTTCTGTGAGCTGTGCCCTCCCCCCACCCCAAAGGTGGCTTTGGCCTTTTGTGGATCCATACCTTTCCCTCAGCCTGAGGTGACTGAACAATAGGTTTCCTTTCATCTCATCAGCAGTTTGACTTTCAGTCCCAAGTCCCAGTCTTCAGGGAGGCTTCTTTGGTTGCAATTTCTTTATAATGAGCAAAACTTTTTATCAATGTTTGTGGCATGAACTATTTTCAGTCTCTGACAATTACCCTTATATGAACGAGGTGGAGTTCTTCACTATGAAATGCCATGGAACCCCACAGTGGCACACTGCATGTTATCTCAGAATAGAAAGGAGAAAAGAGTGAGAAGAAATGTCAATTAAAAAATTAAAATATTAAAAGGAACTGTGTTTACGGTAAGGTCTGGGCCCTAATGTAAGCAAAACCTTACATTGATGAATACAGTGCAAAATTGAAGTTCTAACTGTTTTTCTCATTTTAAGCCTAAATATAAGGAAAATTGACAGAAATTTGATAATCAGGTTAAAGAAATCTCTTTTTGATATCTCCAAAATATTACAGAATCACAGAATCAGCTAGGTTGGAAAAGACCTTTGAGATCATCGAGTCCAAACTGTGAACTCACACAACCTTGTCAACCAGACCGTGGCACTAAGTACCACATCCAGTCTTTTCATAAACACCTTCAGGGACAGTGACTCCATCACCTCCCTGGGCAGCCCATTCTAATGCCCAATGACCCTTTCTGTGAAAAGCTTCTTCCTGACATCCAACCTAAAACTCCCCTGGCACATCTTGAGGTTCTGTCCTCATGTCCTTTTGCTGGTTGCCTGGGAGAAGAGACTGACCCTCACCTGGCTACAGCCTCCTTTTCAGAGAGTTGTAGAGTGATAAGGTCTCCCCTGAGCCTCCTTTTCTCCAGGCAAAACAACCCCTGTTCCATCAGCTGCTCCTTATAGAACTTGTGTTCCAGACCCTTCACTACTCTTGTTGCCCTCCTCTGGACATGCTCCAGCATCTGAACATCCTTTCTAACTTGAGGGACCCAGCACTGGACATAGCACTTGAGGTGTGGCCTCACTCAGTGTTGAGTACAGGGGGACAATCACTGCCCTGGTCCTGCTGGCCACACTATTCCTCATACAGGCCAGGATGCCATTGGCCTTCTTGGCCTCCTCGGCACATGCTGGCTCATGTTCAGTTGTCTGGTGACCAGTACCCCCAGGTCTCTTTCTGCCTGGCCACTGTCCAGCCACTCTGTCCCCAGCCTGTAGCACTGCAGGGGTTGTTGTGGCCAAAGTGCAGGGCCTGGCATTTAGTATTGTTAAACCTCAAATCACTGGATTTGGCCCATCTATCCAGCCTGCCCAGAACCCTCTGCAGAGCCCTCCTACCCCCCAGCAGATCAACCCTCCCCCCAGCATGGTGTCATCTGCAAATTTGCAGATATGTATAGTAGTCGGTTGTATGTGGTTCACTTCTGACATACAGTTTTTGTGTTCCTTATTTTGTTTTTTATTTTTTAGCCTTTTAGTTTTTAGTATTAGATAAAACATACTGAGAGTAGTTCAGTGTGGCCAACCAAATTTCATAGGGGTCATACTAATGTTAAATCATATTTTGCTATAAAAATGCAGCATTCTGCCAAATTTCTATCAGTACTGTTGATAGAAACATAATTTAATCTCACTGACATGTCAGGTGTATAATAGTCATAGTACAGGCAATTTTTATATCAGCAGGTATGGTATTAACAGTAGTGCTGTATTAGTTCTACTTTTGCTATAAAATTTACTTTTAAATTGCAAACATACAACTTATGGAAACTGTGAGGGCTGTCCACCTAGCAATCTAGAAAAAGTTCACAGATGTGCAGTGGTTAATTTGGGGAAATATTCCATAAAAAGCTCCTGACTAACTAAAAAGCTAAACTGAGAATACTACTCCTGGCATGAATAGATATGACAAATGAAAAAACACAGGCTTATTTCATTTTCCCTAGTCCTACACAGTATATACTTTATTAAGTATTTTCCAAAGGTAGTTGAGAAATATAAAAAGAAATCTGGAAACCCAAAAGTACTAAGACAAATTTTCTGGGTTTAGCTGCACAGTAGTTTTGCTGAAAAGTTATGTCTTCTTGCTGTATAATATATTGTCTTTATATTACCTTATATTTCTGAAAAGAATTTCAGATTAACTCATGCTTGATGAAGCACTTCTCAACCGAAATTTGATTTCTTGGTTTATAAAAAGTAGAACAAAATAGAAAAAAAGGGGGGAAAATATTGCTAGCTGAAGACAGACAGATTTACATTTGCACCAGTTTTTATAGTGTTAGTTCAGAACAGCTTGGTCCTGTAGAACATTTTGTTTTCAAGCTTATACTTGTAATAAAACACTCACCATGTAATTGATTAAATATGTCTATTAACATGTACACATTAACATCATATTTCCCTAGTGATTTGGTTCTGGAATTAGCTCACAGATCAAGCTGAAAATAATTAATTCATATGAATATAAAGCATGGAATAATGGATAATGTCTGCAATTGAGTCTTGGACGACTTTTTACTATGCTTAGATTTCTTTCAGAGAACAGTAATATTTTTAGTAAAGTTTAACATGTAAAATAACTGCTTTCCCTCATCTCCCAAAGCATCTTTGCATTTCCTTCGAAATTTTCACTGAAAGGAAATACTCCTTGGCACAATAGGAACAGCCAATCCTTTTAGACAAATTATGGTAATCACCACTGTAGCTGGAACCTTTGCTCATATCCCTTGGGCTTCAAGGTAAAGAATTATGGGATACAAAAGCCCTGAGAATTACAAACAGGGAAGTGCAGAATTTTGAGAAGGGCTCTTTTTTGCTGGAAGTTCCATCACAAAAGCATTTGCTTAGGGCTAGGGGAATGGACATGACTGAGTGAAATGAGTGTCTGTTTTGCAGCACTGGAGCAAAGCCTAGCCCTGACAACAGAAGAGTGGAATCAGAAATGTAAGTGGAAATCTCCATTGCTGGGTCCTCCCTGGACTATTGTGCTTCTCCCATGTTGCTGCAAAGGTAATAGGAAAAGAGAATACTAGGCAGTCAAGGGAGATTAAGTATGGAGAAGAATAGACTTTCAGAGGAAAATAGTTTATTTTTCAGTTAGCCTCGTAGTTTAAAGTTGTGCTCTTCTCCATTTCTGCAGCTGTATCCCCACTCATTTAGTCCAAAAGATCAACAGTTGAAATATGTGCTATTCCTGACTGGCTGCCTACTTCTTCCTGTGAATGGTTTAACAAGAGAGCAGGTGTCCCTTCACTGATTTTTTTCAGGTGGATATTCAAAACACGGCTACTGCTCAAAGATTTCAGTTCTCAGGACACAAGCAGTTTAAGTCAAATTGTCAACACATGCACTAGACTGTCAGCATGAGTAAATATTGATTCTACAATTGCACTGCACATGTATATTAAAAAACAGAGGTATGTGCCCATACATTGTTTCACTTCAGCCTTTAGTCTAATAAAAATAATCCTAATCTCACTAAGAGATTACATCTGGTGAAAATTGACCGGGTGTGATGTTGCTTCCTGTGAAATAGCATACATATTAGCTGCTATGAGGAAAGACAAAGGTAGTGTGAAACATCCTCTTTTGTTATGTTGTACAAAAATATATGAAACTCATTCATGGGAATGAGCTTCTCTGTATCTGTATTTTGTTTCTAACCAAGACTTGATGAATAACAATAGTTTAAAAAAGTTTTCAGTCAAATGCTTCTTAACCTGAAGCTTGGGGAACAATAACTTTCCATGATGATAGAAGTAAACTCTGGGGTTTTTTTCTGATTCAAACTCTACATAGTGATTTATAAGAAGTTTTTATAGCTATGTCCATTATTGTAACTCAAACTTTTCACACATTCTGAGAAAAGTAATCCTATCTTATTTTCTTATCTGCTGAGCAGATAAGGTTTACTTTGCATGAAAGTCCTTTGGATACAGTTGATATAACCAAAGACTAAAGTAAAGAAGACGATAATTTTCTGTCCTTGACTCCTCGTTTCTTGTTACAATATCATCAAAACACTATAGATAGTGCTTCCACCATCTAACTGTATTTACCTCATAATTACTATGAAATAACAAACAGCGACTCATATAATTGTAATTAAAGGTTGTTTGCGGAAGTCAGTACATTTCATTTCATTCCATTGAAAAAGAAAATAATGAAATAACAAAAAATAAAAGAAAGAATACTAACTTTGAAAACTGAGTGAATTCTCCAGGTAGTTGATCAAAAAGAAAAGAAAAAGCTTAGAGAACATTCAGTGGTTATGTGCTTTCTTCGTATGTTGTTGTTTTCCTTGTAATATTTAATCAATACTCTAAGTACTCTTTTTGCTTTGAATTAAAAGCCTTCTGTACTGAAATATCTGTATACACTGGTGAGTGTCATATCCTGCTATACTATGGTTTTGCCCTCTACTGTTTTTTCAGGTCATATGGAAGCCAATGCATGCTAACCTGAAATCAATAAACTTAAAATGGACAAATCTGCCTTTAAAAAAATGCCAATATTAATTTCTAGTTAAAGCTAAAATATTAGCAAATATGATCTTCCTATGAGGAAGTCTAATTTCACCTTTTAAAACCCTGTTTAAATTCTAATTCGATTCAATATAGACATTAAAAACCCTAGAAACACCAATTTACATTTTAATTAGGGAATAATTTCTAAATACTTGAGAAGTCAGCAATATCAAAGCAAAATTCCTTCTCAGGTGAATTTAAAATATTTGTTTCTCTCACTGTTATTTACTTTTTTATTCCCCAGATTTAAGGTTTGTCAGTTTTCCATTTCTGTGCTGTATGTTGATTTTGAGGTTGTTATTCTGTCTGTTTCCAGCAGGAAGGCAGGTAAGAAGTCAGAGGAAGGAGAGCAGTAAATTATCCTGGTAATATTTTATTATTGGGCTATAATAGTGTTCCAAATCTAACTAACTAGGAAGGGGTTTGTATGCATATTGAAGGGCTTTGTAATAATACATTAAGACAAAATGTATGTGAATTGTAGAATTTTACTGGTGCTCACCTGTAATCAGTATTTGATTTTTGACATTTTTCACCATTGTAATATAATTTTAGAGTGTGTGGATGATGTAGAGCATGACATAGCTTTCATAGAATACATGGCTTGGCAAACATATTAATTTTCAAGAAACTGATGGCGCAAAGTTGAGGAAGGTTAGAAATGGTTGTATGACACGGTGTTCAAATCCTTATGAATATTAGTTAATTTTTCTACAATATACTGCATACTGGCTATCACTGCCTACAATGATACTGCTATTTTGTTTTCAGGTTCTAAGTAGCCCTTTTTTTATTCCAGTGGCATCTTTTCAGCAATTACAGCATTTTCATTTCCTTTCCAGGACTCCACGGTAGCCTGCAGGACAGATCCTTAGTATGTTTTGTACTCGGCAGCCAGCAACAATTTCTGGTAAGGGCACTGCCATAACAGCAGATATCAAAACTGAATCTACTCACAGCTGCATTTTCTCTGCAAATCAGTACTGTAACTTCACCTTCTGCAGTAGTTTATCTAGTACTGACAGAGTTATTGGTTTCTTCTTTTTCACTTATAAGGAAAGTTCAGATAAGGGCATTTATGCCTCCATTACAATTTTATACTTATTGTGATATCACTAAAGTTATTTCTCAATGAATGCATGTAGATTTTAAAATTTAGGTGTGACTAGTAATGTTAAGTTTTTCAATGAATCAGGACTAGAATTCCTCCTAGTGGGCTGCCTTATTTACATGTCAAGTCATTTTTAGATGAATGATTCTATGGTCTTGACTTTTCTGTGGAAATAGTTCCTACTCATCAGGCTACCAGATACAAATTAACATCAGATAGATGTTAAAAGCTTTCACATGTGATTTCTAATACTGAATGTCTGAAGGAAGAGGGATTTCAAGGTAGTCTGTATCCAGTAAAATGGTGAGAGAGATGCTTATGTCCAAGAAATTTCCTAATGAATGCACTAAAAGAACTCTCCTACTGTTTAAACATAAGCCACAGTTACTTACCCACAGAGTTTTTCACAGCGCTGACTTATGTGAGTCTAAAGTAGACAAAGATCAATTCAAGTTCAGAACATAAAAATACTGGCCTGGAAGCAGCACTCCTTTTCTCACAGGAAAAAAAGAAGAGAAATAACAAATTCATGAGATGCATTAATTTCTCTTGTTGCACTGAATACAATGAATTAAAAAGGAAATTGTGCATAATGAAAAAAGGAGAACAAATAAAACTTATTCCCTGATGCCAGGAATTCTTTTTCCAACTGGTAGGAGATGAGAAGTGGAATGCTTCTGACTGTAATTATGACTAGCTGCATGAACAGCATGCCTGGGCAATGTTAATGTCCACAACATCCTTACGACATGTCTCCCTTGAACAGCAGTTCTACATAATTCCTAAGAAAATGTTTGAACAGACTTTTTTATCATCTTATCACAGAGAGTGAATTTCCTAGTATAGAATATTTTCAGGACCTTCTAAAAAAGCTACAGCAAAACTCCCTTGTCCTTGGCATAATTCTAAAACCTTATCTCTAAGGATTTATTGATGCCATTCCTGCTTTATACTGTCAATCAAACTGTTCCCAATAAGGACATGGTGACCACACATGAGAACTGAATTTTGCATTCCTTCTTATCCAGAAATGATTGACTCTTCTCAAGTACACTGTTAGTCCATTCAATGTGAAGGGTGAAGTCTCATCAAAGTCAGTGGAGCTGTGCCATCTCATATCAGCTGTGGATTTAACTAATGACTTCCTTGTCTGTTTTTGGCTGGGATGCCCAGCATTGCCTGGAGACAGCCTACCTCAGAGATGCCTCACAAGACTCTGGTGAGATCTAAATTATAATAAAATGGCTATATGCACACATAATCTAGTGCATATTGCCAACTATTCTTATTTCCAACTGTTCATTAAACACACAAATCATTCCTAAAATCACTCTTGCCTTCTATTTAAAACCCATTTGTGTGCCATTTTTTTTCCAGAATATTTTTCAAATAATTTTCTTCTTCCAAATTACATATACTGTTGACAAGCCATGAATTATTATTTTGGGTTTAACTGAGATTTGTAAATAATTTACTTCAAAAGAACTATTCTGCTTTGTTGACAACAAAGTTAATTGTCAACAAAGATGGAAATGTGCAAACAGGGACAGCATATTGAAAAACAGACTGCAAACACACAGGGAAAGCTAGACTTAGATCACAGGAAACAAAATGTGTTTGCAGAATAATTTGCATGTAAACAAACATGATTTTAAAGAAAAAACAAACAAAACCCCAAATACCCTCACAAGCTTGTTTACAGTAGTATACTTAATATATGACAAAATAAGCCTCAACATTAAGGTGACCAGAAAATCTTTGGGAGGTTAAGAATTAGTCCGATTAGACTATCTGACTAAATATAACAGGCTCTGATTATTAATAACATGCTGCGGAGAGCTGACTTGACCTATGGAAATGTACAACAGAAAGAAAGAAATTTGAATGTAAAGAAAAGTTGGAATTTTAATAGGGTCCCAGGGCTGTATTTTACTGATGTGCACATTCTTATGGCCCAGCTTTGTTACCATTAGGTTTCATACCTCTAACACAGTTTGTCAGATAAATATTCCTCCTTTGAGACCAGTAAACAGCAGCCTTTCTGAGTGATGGCAGCTATGAAAAGTAGTTGAGATGAAGCGGTCACATCAGTTAGTGCAGAATGGGTAAGTTATTTCATCCACGGCGTATTGCAATGCAGAAGAGAATTCATTAGGGTGATTCCCTCTGCTTATTCAGACGTGCACCGTTCTCATCCATCACTTGTATAGGATTGAATAACAGTATAATAGAAACAAAAGCCCTTGTCAAGGTGGCATGGGATTCCTGTCTAATACCCAGCTAATAGGAATGAACAAGGTCAAAACAGAAGCTAATTTGGCATGCCAATTTGAAAAGTGCCAGTGTGCTCCTGGGTTGGAAAGTCTTTATGCCTGTATACGGATGTAAAGAACCCATGTGAAACCTCTTAAATAATGTGTGTTCTTTATGCTCTTATTAAAAAGGCACGCTGTCATTTCAGCTCTAAGGCTGGGAAACAGCGCTCTGTTCCAGTTGTCAGTCGAAGAATGGGTTGTTCCTGTCAGCAGTTCTTGTCAGGAGGAATGAAGTATGTACCTGTGTTATATACAGCAACTGATTCCAAATGAGACTACCTCACCTGAATACCTGACAATCGCTTTGGCTGTTGTCATCTACTTTCTGTTACATCCAAATCCATCACACTTTATGCAAAAGTGAAGAGGTCACCATGGCAACTTTGTATCCCTAAACTTGATAAGAAGGAGCGAAACATAGATCATTTTGCCCTTATAGTATTTTTGTAGCTGTTTCTTTTCTTGACTTGATAGGGGAAACAATGTCCATTAGACACAAATATAAACAGCAAATATCTGGTACCAAATTTCCTTTTCTTTTCCTTTGTTTGCCATGGAAATCTTTTCATCTTCCTCTTCTCCTAGAATTTAATATATGTGTATAGAATAAGTATACAGATGTGTTATAATATTTTGAGAAAGATGATGAAGAAAGGAAACCATGAAAAGTTCTTGCCAAAGGATACCAGTAAGTCAAGAGTTCTATTGAACAAGAGGATTAGACATTTAAAAATAGGATTTCCAATAGTATTTTAAAGCATTAGACACCCATCTCTGAAGGAATTCAGCTCCCTTAGGCTCTTTGGAAAATTTCAGCCAAAATGGTTAACATAAATTTAGATGGACAGGTATTTTTTCCCGCAGAGAAATTAAGACAATAGGGATAAAACATCAAGCTTTAGGGCACAAAGCAGCTGGTAACTGATTGGAATAGAACAAGTTTTTCCTTTCATAAACATAAGTACTGTCTTGGTTCCCATTACATGTGATACATACATTAAAGTGATTTCTTTCATTATTAAGCATGCTAGTTTCAAGTCTATATAAGTAGCTTAATTCTTAGGTGCATTGCACTGATTTTTTGATTAGAAATGGACAATATTTTCAAAAACTCTCAAAAACCTTTGAAGATAATATTTCTCTCCCGTTTTGACTGCATGTGGCAGTTAGACACAGTACTTATATTTGACTTTTGAAAGCCTCTATGTCAGCAAGTGAAACTTCAGAGAATAATGAAAATGCTTTCAACTAAGATCAGTACCCATGTTAGTGGTTATAAACCTCCAAGTTATCCTCACTCATGCTAATAATGCCTTGCGTTTTCTGAACAAATCCATTTGCAGTGGTTTTGGCAAAAGTATTTTTTCAAGAAAGTCCATTTCTTTCAATTGCTGTCTAACACACTGTTTTAACAAATTAGTATCAACTGGATTCAATTTTCACAATTTTAAACAACTGAGTTTTCATTTTCATGAAGTAAGCCATTTGTAGTTAAAAAGATTGGCACTGTGTATTCCGTTCTCTTTGCTTTTATAAGTATAGCATTGCATAATTGCATAGGACTGTACACTCAGGTTTTGACTGTGATTTTTCTTAACTCATTTTTGTCTTCTGTATATCCCTGCTTAAACCAGTTCGGTGGATATTCCTGTGCATATATTTACTTAATTTAAAATATTTTGACACCCTATTAATAAAAGAATAAATATCCCATAGTAATGCTAAAGATAAATATCTTATTTATGCATCTGAAAGATACGAAATTTAAGAAGATTTTCAGAGGAGTTTTATGGTCACCTGTGCAGGCCAGTAATACAGCACACACACTTGTGGCTGTAAAGATAAATATTACATTTGATGTCATTAAGGATGTTAAGGTGTTTAGATATCAGTGATATCCTGATCTGACAGATTACTTGGAAAATGTTCAAAGAAACAGGAATTAAGTTTCAAAGACTGCACAGTTATGCATGCTTTCTATTTTCACAGTATAATTTGTTGAGAGGAAATGAAAAAAGTTAAATAGGAGGAACATGGTCTGTATATCTATTTTTCAGCAAGAAAAACAAGAAAATAAAACATATATTAGAAAACTACAAGTTATATAATTCATAAAAGCTATGATTCTATTTCAGAATAAATTTTAGCTACAACTATTTTAAAATAAAGTAAAAATAGGGTCAGCCTTTGAATACCATCAGTTTGAATTAGACTGGCAGAATCTGGACCACAGTAAATTAAAGAGGAGTTATATGAAATATTGAATAGATTTTGATCATGGTATGAAATAGATACTATTTTATTTATGAAATGTATTAATTAATTCATTAAGAACTTGCTTATGGGCCTGGCTACAAGGCCAGATGAAGCTGCAAGTCTAGCTAAAACTTTTTTGCCTGACTGAGGGTATTTGCATCATTAGGCTGCTCCAGGGTAAAATTAGATAGAAAGATAGATAGATAGATAGATAGATACATACATACATACATACATACATACATGGAGAGTACTGCTGCTGATCTGTAATTTTTCTTACTGTCTTAGTGAGAACTTAATAGATAGACAAAGATGATGTCTCTGCCCGAATCTAGCGTCCAAAATCTAATTTTCATTTGGTTGAACAGAGTTTAGTCCTGCTGAACTCCAGCAGTGTAGAATTCCAGTAATGCCACCAGAGAGCACCTCCTTTTCGCCAGACAGTTTGCTGATGATGATGTCATAACCTCAGGCAAAGATGTTATAAGTAGCACTGGAAGATGAAAAGTTCCTTGCCCAGAGGACTCTTTGCTCTGTGTGGAAGCCGGTGGGTGAGCCATGGTTGGAACCAGAAGTGACACAAATTGAATGTATAGGTATTTTCATTTACATACTTTTTTTATCATGACACTAATAAGTAGTCATCAGCATAGAGGTGGTATGGGAGCAAGATACAGACCAAGGTAAAGGCTATAACATTTGATTTCCTTCTTGAACTGCAACTATTGAACCTTTGGAATTGTAACAGCTGGTATTTGTGTCTGCAGTGGCACAGATTACATGGTATCAGGCACAATGATTAGACTCAGTGAGACAGGGTAATAAGTCAATTTACAGGTGCAATGCAGATAGAAATACCAAGGGTTATGACAGATATATCCAAGAAGATTGCATTACACATTGTTATCTAGTGCAGAGCACTTGGGGACTGTAAATGCTGTTACTGTTGAAAAGTTGCTGGTCTATTTAGCATATCAAAGTCAAATTCAAATCCTGAAATTTTCAGTCCTTGCTGTAAATAGAAAATATTTTGCTATGTCTTCCCAGGTGGTTTTCACAACTTATATATACTGCGTGTGTGGAGATTTCCAAGGAACTTGTATTCACCTGAATTATCTATGTCCTTCTTGTATCAAATGTATAGTAATTACACAAAATTTGGCTAATCATAATCAGCTATATGAACTATGATTTAGTCTTGGAAGAAAAGTAGCAAGTTTATGAAAGATAAAAGTTATTTCTAAGTATGTTATACAGTATATAGATACAGTAATTTCTGTCTAGTGTTGCACATTAAGATTTAATCCAAAAGCTGTGACTAACAATATATATGACAATGTTTTGAAGACTACCAGGAAATGGCAACAATTATAAAACTTCTTTCAATGTTTCTTTTGCTTATAGAAATGGGGGTGGAAGGTTCCTGTGAAAAATTTGCCACCTGTCTTTTAAAATTAGTAATTGAAATCTCCATATGTACATACCAACTCTTTTGTTTAGCAAATACTTAACTTATTTAGAAAGTTTCATATTATGGTGGATAATTTCTAATACTGACTTTCTTGTAATCAAAGAATTGTTTCCCTTTTTCTTATATCCTTATATGTTTAAGGTACTGCTTTTCATAGCAATGCTAATGTCTGCCCATATTTTTCCTTTACCCATCTATTATGGATTCTTTCTTGGAAACTTAAAGAAATTTTTGCATCTCCTCAAGGAATTTAGGAGAAAATCAACTGGAAACATTACACTGGAAACTTATTTTCTGTATAAATCTGGATGTGGCTTCATAGAAGTTAAGATACGTTTCAGGTTAGAATAGGCTGACTTCCACAAGAGCATAAAAATATAGACAGAGGTCACAGATGGGTCTCTAAAGCTGGCATTCTGACTGAGAATGGTGTGAAGATGCATTGTGATGTGAGGGACCTTTAAGTGATGGGGAAGTTGCTTCTACCAAAAATTGTCACTTACATATTTTTAGGAAGGAGCAGAGAGGTCAGGAAGGTAAAAAATGTGTTTCTTTATCTTTTCTGTCTCTCTACCCTACTGCATATTAAAACAGCTGCAATGTTTCTGTTCAGATCTCCAGCCTGCTTCCATTCTCTGCAACAGAATAAAAGTTTCTATACCTCATGCACTTGAAAGTAAGGACAGCATTAGTCTAGTTTACAGTCCTAGTTTTCTGAGAGATAAAAAGCTAGAGGCAGCTGGAAAAAAAAACCTCAGAACCCTTAATATGCTATTGATGTTATATTTCAGAATAACAGAAAGTTCTGTTGGATGAAAACATTCGAGAACATTTCATTACTGCCCCAACCATTAATCTACACTATGCAATTTAAACTCTGTGTGTATGTGAAGTTAAAGAACAAATTGCACCACATTATAGTCGGGGTAGTGTAGCAGATACTGAATCGTAGTGGGACACAGACAATAAACTGATACATCTGTTGAAATAAAGCCTTTATTGATATGCAAGGAATTCAGTGATATTTATCATATATTTGTTTTGATTTGTAAAGTTCATATATAAGAAACATGCTTATTTCCCAATTTGAATAGCAGCTAAAATGTCAGTGCTTTGGGGCTGTCCCCTTGAAACTTCTAACCTCTCCAAGCAAATTCTTGGAGATGCCAGAAAAGTGGGAGGTAGAATGAAATCTCATTGCTTTCACAGTGTAGTTCCAAATGGTATTTGTTGACTGTCCTTCTCCTGTTAAAAGTGTTAACATATTTATGATTAAAATGCAAGTGACCAGAAATAAGGTACTTATCTTCTACCATGGTCCAAAACTATGTGGTAAAGTAATCCCTAAAGCAGTGTCAGTTTCATATTATGACACTTTTTGCTTCTCATATATATTTTGGAGAGTGATGGGATTGTCCCAGCATTAAGTGTGCTGGTCTGTGGTAGAAAGGCACAGAATCAAGTACCTGTCAGATTTCAAGCAAGGTTCAAGTTCAAACTTTAACCTATTACTCTTATATAAAATTTTCAGACTTGTGCTCTGTCTGTGTGCTTATTTTTAGTCCTGTTTTTAATTGCATGTAAACTTACGGTAATTCAAGTTGCAGCTACATTAAAATATAAGTAGATTTCCCAAGTTCACTCTTTTCCATTTACATTTCTTTTTTTTCACAAAATAAGGATCTTGATCTCGACAGTTGTGAAGTTCATCACACCTGCGATATTATATACTAAAAGATCTTGTGTTTATGTTCCTGTCTTATTGTACATTTGCCTGTATTCTTCACATCATTTCACTATAAGCTAAATTTCTCCTTCAAATACATGTGCCCAATCTATGAATTATCTACTAGCTTGTTTTTCAATTGGCATTGAAAGCCTCCAGCAGAAAAGCTGAAAGTTTTCTCACTGAAATAAATGAAAACATGAAGACAAGGACATACAGTAGCATATTAGAGAAAATCATTGTAAAACATGCAATATTTTATTATTTAGGGAAAAAAGAAAATAAATAATTTTAGAAGTTAATTATAGAAATAACCGCAGAAAATAAACAAGTACCTTGATGGGGTCTGTAGTGATTGGTACATGACAGATTGTACTTAAAAAAGGGTACAGAACTAAGAGGCATATGATCCACTGTGGAATTTCAACTTTCTATCATTTGTTATTTAGGCAATAAATTATTACATACACTATCTTCACCCAATATCACTGTTGAATTTTCAGTCACCCAAAATAGGACATTAGTATGAAAAATAAATTGGTTGCTTTAAAAATATTTCCAGTTGTAAGATGACATAAGTTGGGGATCCTTAGAGACTCATTTGGTCTGTATGGAAATAAAAGGTCAATTATTGCAATGAAAAATTTAATCTAGATTGATGGCAAATGGGGTCTAAGTGTTCAGTGACACTATTGTGCCCCAGATCATAAAATCTGCATAAATTAACTAAAAGCTGGGCAGAATTGGGTGTTTAGCAAAAAGGTCTGTTTGAATAGTTAGTTAAAAATAACTGTACACCAGGGATTACTCATTTTTCTCCTCAGAGATGGCAAAAATTATATGTAACACAGAGAAAATTGAACACTAAACTATCTCATAGATTTCTACAGGCAAGATTTTATTTTTAGGCACTCAAGTTCTGTTGATTTATGGTGAAGTAGTTGAAGATAAATTGGATGAAACTGATCTATTAATAAAATCTGAAGATGTCTTCCTTTAAATTTCAGAGGGCATCCTAAGTAACAGACTGCTGTGTATCTTTTCTCACTCTTGTGACACGTGTAAGAGATGGTATGTAATTGGTGACATAAAAGAGACAGAGTGTAATTGAAAGAGAAATTTATACATCAGTAACCTAAACTTAGGGTAGCCTGAAATCATTGAATTTGTAAAAAGAAAATTAAATTTATTAAATTTCTCGCACATACTTCACAGAAGACTTTATATCTTCCTTTACCTTGCTTTTCAGGTCATCTATATTTTTAGCACCAACGATTTTCTTCTAACACTCACAAAATATTTTTCCATGTGGAAGGACAGAGGGTTTTACATTGTCAAACAGGAGAAATATCACAGTCAACCAGATATATCTTCTGATTGAGTCCCAACTGATTTTTAAAAAGATGAGTCTTTCAGTGCATGAGAGAATCTCAGTGTGAATGGAATTCCCTTTTGCATTGAAATAAGCCTTGATCAAATCAGGACATTTTCTGATATGAGTAAATAATAGGTCTGGAGAACTGGTTCAGACAACAGAATACCAGAACATGGATTCTCAGATTATGGCCAAACAGAAGGACTGGAAACCCTGTTTTTCTCAGAAGAAGTAATTCTATAGAGAAACTTCAAAGTTGTTAGTGCAGTCTGAAAATTTTTATTCAACTTAAAGCTCAAGGCACTTTATTTTAGGTTGAGGGTGTTTTAAGCTTTTTCTTTTTACTTTTTTCTTTAAATTTGTATAAATGCATAAATTTTAAGTGTGACGACCAAAGATGGGAGGTCACTCCCATAAAAAACAATTACATTTAGAAATGAAGAAGTGCTTTTGTATTATCCCTTTTAATTTTTCTTATGATTTTCCAGATTTTAAAAATTTGGAAATATTTTCAGTTTTATCAAACCTTGGGTTTTTAAAAAATTTGTTATTTAACAAAAAAAGCTCATTCTACTCTATCCAATGCTGGGCTTCTTGCAAAGGTCCTGAAGGCAGCCAAACCCCTGAAAGTTCTTCCAAAAGAGCTGCCAGAGCTGATCCTCTCATCCATGTGTGGATTCCTCTTTGAAATGAACACTAGTCATAATGGAAGAATGGATTAAGGTACTCTTATTACCTTTCATGAAAGGAAAAAACTATGTAATGGATCATCTATTACCCAAATTTCTTTTCAGAACTAAAATAAAACCAAGCACTGTTATTCAAGTAAGAGTGTATTAAAGAAAATAAAAATATTACCCTTTGCCTAGGATATATCATATATGATTAACAACAACTACATTATACTTCTGTAAAACAGGTGTGTCTCAAAGTTCAGTGAACTTGCTGGATGAAGTAGGATTTAACCCAAATCATTGCTCAAAACTTAATATTTCTAAATTCTTCATGCTTCATGTAAAATTTTTTTGTTTTTTCTTTTTTGTGAATTTCCCAGACTTCCATTCATGGGTGGCATTTTCACTACAAAATCTTTAACAAGACATAATTATTTTCTTCCTGTTCCTTGAGTGGCCTATTCTGTGAAGAAATGGAAAATGTGTCATAAAACACCATTCTCAGTAGAACACTGGTTCATATTCAGGAGAAAAACTAAGGCTTTTAATATTTAGTAATTTCAGAGGCAAATATAGGTCACTGTTATTAAATAAAAAAAGATTAAAAACTTAACCCTGCAAAGGGACTGGAAAGGCTTATCTGTTAGTTAGTGTGGTCTCATCTCAAAATCAATCTGACATTGTGAATATGGTCATAAGAAAAGAAAAAATTCAAGGTGTAGACTCTGAAGTCTACAAAAATATATAACAGTGCTAATCAAGAGACAGAAAATATCAAAACCATTTGATTTCATGTTGTAAACTGTTGGGGAGAGAGGAGTGTGAGAGTGAATGAGTGTGTAAAATAATCACTTTGGGTGAAAACTCCAATCTTGTTAGTTCTCAAAGAAACACCAATATTCAAAACACCAAAATTCAAATTAATTTATTCTGCTTTGCCCAAGAAATTGACCTCATATGAAAGCCATTCATATTTTGAAGGGTTCCAACACACAAGGGTTGTATTCCCTAAAATCCATTGTTCCTCTCATTTTATCCCATTTGTTTTCTTTGGTTTTTCACAAGGTACAAATTAATGGCTGTCCAAGCACCTATTTTTATTCTGACATTATTTGTAATCAAATAGTTACAGTTACCAGTTGTACATTATTAAATCTTATAATTAACTAAATGTTGTAAATATGCGCTCTAACACAAGGAAGAACTGGAGAAAACCAGCAAAATAAAGTTTGCTATGTAACAATTAGCCAAGGCTAGAGTTGGTGACTTTACCAGCAAGGCACAATTAAGTCGTTGAATGGGATATGGATGCAATATTTCCAAGCACGAAAACAAAAAGACAAAGTATATAACTAAATTTGAAAAAAACACACCAATATGAAATCCTTGCAGCATTTGATCAATTTCTAGAAATCCTAAGTAATACATTAGTCCCTGACCCAGGTGGCTCTGAATCGTAATTCTTAAGTGCCTGCAATTTAAACATTTTAAAAATATGTGTGCACATATATAAATAGCACAAACAAATACGGAAGCATAGTTTCATGTTGTGGGTTCAGCAGGATGGAAAACCTTATCTCTTCCATAAAAATACCCACAATCTAATTTCAAAATGATGATTTTGAAAACAATCAATGATTCCCAAAGGGTTATGTTCTTACAATGGAGGAAGTCTCATTATGATGAATGGTCAAGAAAAGTTTCCCTCCTAACTCCTTTCCAGGACAAAAATGTCATGCAGTGATTTGTAACTGAGAAGAGAATAACTCCATTCTATGACAAATGAAAATCAAGTAATGATGAGACTGTATTGCTACTGCTGAAAGTCTACACTCCTTCAGAATATTGATCAATTTCAGCCAGAATTATACAGTGTAAACTGAATAATTCATCTCCAAAAGTTACCATTGCTTAGAAGTTTCCATGGATTCCAGAAACTATATGCGGAATCAAAGAGAAAAAAGTACACAGGACACAGGTCATCATGATCATAGATTCAGAAATTATCTTCTGTGCCGAATACTATGTACCCCAGAGAAAAACACACCTCAGATTTGTAAAAGCAAGGTGTTTTCAAGTTTCGGGTCTTTCAGAGTTTGATTCTAATTTTCTTAGCAGTCTATTTTTCTTTTAGGTCATCTGAAACCAGGTCTTACATTGGAGATGTAAACTCATACAATGTCAATAAACATAACACACTGACACAAGGAAGCAATTTTTTTTTACCTTTAATGTTGAATGTTCTGTAATGTTAATTATTTATGCACTTGGTCCAGTGAAACTCAGAAGGAATATAAGACTAATCCTCATTCAAAATCACAAGGCATTATCATTAAACCCTGTTGTTTTTTAAAATGTCCAAATAAACAGTTACAAGAAGTAGAATTGTGGGAATAAATACATCATAATCAGCTATTATGTATTTCCATTTATTGTCTTTATAAATGTGATTGAACCTTACATTGCACCAGCCCTATTTTCTCTTCCTTTTCATTCTAGAACTTTGTAAATAAGCAGGGCAGTTATAGAAATATATTAGTTCCTAGCCCACAGGATCAGTTTTCATAGCCATATCTTGTTGACAAAATAATTTAGCATAACTTTTTATCTGATCCACTAGTGTAGGATATTGTCACAGAAGACTATAAACCAGCTGGGAATGATTTTCCCATTATGTATTTGAACAACTAGACATGAACCACTCAGCAAATTTGTGACCAATTTACTGTTTCTCTGAATACCTCAATGACATCATAATGAAACCACAACCAGCAGATACCATCCCCTCCTTTTTTTACAGGTTTAGTGATGCTGTGAGCTCACCATGCTGTGAGCTCACCATCCTCCCTTTCATTCTTGTCACTTTTAAGGAGTGCATTGACTGTATTGAAGAGTCCCAGATCAGTCTTCCCTCAAAAGGCACATTAAGAAATCAAATATTTTGTTTAATTCTTATAACTCTTTCTAGATTTATTACATTGATCATACTTTTCAACGCGTAAGTGCTTTTCATGCTTCTTATGTACTGAAAGACTTGTTGGATTTTGTTTTTTGTTGTGGATTTTTCCTAGTAGATATCATTGTAATTTCAAAATGCAAACTCATCATAATTGTACAGAGTCCATGCTCTAAGTTTTGACATTCACTCAAAGGTGATGATTTTGATCTATACTTATGACGTTATTAAATACTGGGAAGATAAATCAATTTACAGTGAGCAAAACTGGGAATTTCAAGTTATTAATCACTAGGCACACACAAGGAATGGTTGTTAGCAATCAATTCAAGAGCAAATATTTAATTTCTGAGGTTTGCCTCCTTCATGTACCATAGATTAAGTCTGTTGTTTCCCAAAGATATTTGAAAGGCATATTTGCCTTTAACTGTCTTATTATGAATATGAAACACTGTAGCTTGCTGGCAGGTCACAATTTTTCAAGATAAACATTGAACTGTATGTATGTATGTATTTCTTTTAATCATCTATTTCTTTTAATCTTCTTGATCACAGTGATTCTGTGATAGGAAGAAATAATCTCATCATTTTTCATGGACATCACACAGTTCTTCAGAAAGACACCATCATGTGTATCTGCATTTACTTTAGGCAACTTCAAAATAGTTATTTAAAGAATGCAAATTATCTCCTTTTTTATATCAAACACAGTGGTCCTTTCTTTTTTCTTTTTTTTTTTTTTTTGTTTGTTTTGAAATTCACTGAAGAATTAAAACTAACATATAGATCATGCTGACTTATTAAGTGGGACATCTTCATGAATAATGGTATATATGTAAATTTCTGAAAGATATGAACATAAAAAGTCATCTTATAATATTAAGGAGATATATAGGCTTCTTTATATCTTTTCAGGCTTCTTTATATTCTGAGAAGACAACAAAAAAAAATTTTTTTGAAGCTACACCAAAATCACTAACTGAAAAAGATTTACTTGTTCAATTCATGTTGTATGACTTATCTGCTTTGTGGGTGTTTTTTTAGGTCAAGAAACTTGAAACCTGGTATAAGGTTTGTAGTGATATAATATGTAAGTTG
>VZRQ01004580.1:452833-525476 GCA_013397975.1 Machaerirhynchus nigripectus | reverse complement strand
CCTTCCCTTCCCTTCCCTTCCCTTCCCTTCCCAAAAATGAGTTCTAATTCTAGAAATAGTGAGAAATTAAATAGAATGATCAGAAATTTTGGATACATTTACTACTAAACCATCTGCAATGTAGCAAATTCTGTGGTGTAAAGTAAGAATTGAAAACGTCTTTCAAGTCTGAGTTGATCGGTGTATTCCAATGGTGTGATGTCCATCACACAACACCCTTGGATCACAGCACTATCTTATAATTTTGGTTACTGGTCATGCATGTTGCTAACTGACATAACACCTTAAATAATGGCTCATAATTTGCAATCTTCAAAATCTGTAATCTCTTCAGAGGAAAAAGATGTACAAGGCTGATGGCACCATCCACCATCTTTTTAATGACTTGTTTATCTGCAGCCAGTCATGCCACAATTATCAGGTTGTTCATTTCAAATTGATTTTATGAAAATCAGCTTGCTTTACTTCTTTGTTTTCCCCAAAAAAGGTCACTGTCTTTCTTAACTGGAGCAAATTTTAAATTGTGCCTACACATAATTTGTTCTCATATAAAGCTGTTCACATGCATGTTATGTTCATGTATCTCATGTTCACAGCATGCATTATTATACACACGGAATAAATTCACCTAATGGACTTCAATATGACTAGGAATTAAAAGAGGTAAAATATAAGACAATATTCCCATTTAAGAAATTAATCCCTCTACTAAGAAAACATGTCTAAAGGTAGTTCTGCTAAAGAAAAGCAGTTATCTTTTTAGTCTTATAAACCAGTTTTTTTTTCTTATAAATCGGCTATCTGAAAGCAGCAAGAAGGAACACCTGAAAGTAACATTTTGGGCATCAGTCATCAGAGACCTTTCCTAGAATTTAATGGTTTGTGAGAAATAATTTTACTTCTTTTGGTTTTTTTACTACTTTACTTTTATGCATTTCAGGTATTTTTTTTGCTTTTCTACTTTCTGCAGGTAGTGCATAGTGAACGTGGTTTTCGTCATGTTGACTATCTGATGGCTTTTGTAGTTTTTTCCTTTTCAAATATGTGTAAGATGTACATCTTATTAGAATTTCTGAGAGTGGGATATATTTTACATGAGATTTATTTAAAAGATGACAGGAATAGTACTTTCAAGAATTTAATAGAGAATTCTAGTCCACCCACTTTCTGAATTTTATATATGTCATGAATTGGATAACCTTCTTGGAACGTTTCTGAATTCCAAATATAAAGCAATGTTGAGATTAGGTATTCTAGAAGACAAAATATTTAGTATGTCAGAAAGCCAGAATAACTGAGATGCTGGGATATTTCTGGATTTCGTTACCATTACCTTTTTGTCCATTCTTTCACTTTGCTTTCAAGAGTTTCTTCTGAAAATATTAAAAAAAAAAAACGAAAAAAGCCATTTGTCTTTCAGTACTATTTCTCTGGGCATTCTTTATCCTTCACTTTAGCTATTCTCCTTAACTTTAAAACAGCTGTTGCCAGATACATATACACAGATGCAGTACAATATATGAGGCATTTTCTTTAACTTTCACCATGAAGAAAATATCAATATTAATTTCTTTTTCCAAAAAGTCTTTTTTCTCCTTCAAAATGTTGATCTCCTCTGCTGAACAGGAAATAATGCATGTATATTTGGTTAATTTTGATTCTTAGCTTTGAGGTATGATGGACTACACACCCTAGAAATATTCCTTAAAAGTGACTTTAAAGACTAAAGTTAATTAACTCTATGTGTCTTTGGACAGATGATACCAAATGCAGGAGAAGATGACAAAGTTTCCCTACATGAATTTTTAATTGAAAAATATGAAACAATTTGTAGAGGAAGAACTGTCTAGGAGGAGACAGATTCTGTGCAATTAACTTCTGTAGGAAATGCAGTCCATTTAGAAACATGACACCTTAGGATTGTTGCAAAAGACATATCTTCTTTTCCATAAACAATAATACATATGTGATATGTATTTTGGAACCGAGGAGAAAGACCCCACATGTCTGTTACCCAAGGGTACAATTTTCTCCCAATGAGAATATAAGACAGAAATGACATATGGCATATACAGTTCAGCTATAGTATTTATCATGTCCTTTCTCCATTGGAACTGGCACAGGATTTAGAATCCATTCAAACCAGTATAATCTTGGGAAGTCATTAAACCCATCAGGGTCCTTATCTTCATCAGCTCATAATATTGCTGGATATTCCCATCTTGCATTGCAAACAGACCATGCTATTAATTAAAGGCTATATTCCCAAAAGGAACTGAGGAAATTTCTAGGTAAGTAATGTATCCAAAAGGTAACGTAGCTACACTCTTGGCCGAGAGGGATTGCAGTATAGTAGATAATATGGTGTCCTTTCCAATGTGGAAATAGGAAGTAGAAGTTTGAAATTTCATATGAGATAATTTACCTGACATCATTGGTCAGCAACAACAAAAGACAGAGGAAGAATTGGTAATTCACTGATTAAATCAGTTTTCTAGGATGAAAAAAACCATAATTACTTCCACAAGTAAGCTCATCCTAAAATAACCAATAGCATGTGGTTAGGAAAGCCATGGCCTGGAAAATACAGGTTCAAGTCCATGTTCCCAAGAAGTCAAACTGACATGAAGAGTTGGTCATGAAGAACAGAGAGAACAGAGTCTCTCTGAACCACACTTCGGCTGCTACCAAGGGATTTTCCATTTTGGAGGAAAGGCATTCAGCATCTTGGTAGGCAAAAAGCTGACTGTGAGCCAGCAATATGCCCTGCAGGCAAAGGCAGCCAGCAGTAGTTTGGGCTGTATTGGACAAGTGTTACCAGGTGTCCAAGGGAAGTTATTCTTTCTTCCTGCTGAAGTGAGTCTAGCAAAGAACCACAAAGATGACTGAGAGCTTGAAGTATTTGTAATATGAAGAGCTAAAAGAGCTAAAAGGCTCTTTATCCTGGAGAATAGAAGGCTAAGGGGGAAACCTATCAATTTTCATAAATACATGACTGAAGGGAATAAGCAAGACAGAAACAGACTCTTCTGCATAATGGCCACTGGAAGGACAAGAGGCAAGGAGCACAAAAATTATGCCTGTAAATGAGAAACAGATACCTGCCACCACAAAGTGGAATCACTGAGTGCTAAACTGGAGTCATCTGGCACTTCATCAAGTCCTGGATATATTTTACCAATGCGTTCGAAAAGCTGAAGCTCCTCTCTCTCTCTCCAGAAAAATCAAATTACAATTTTGATAATAAAAAATAGCTTCGGAAGGTATACATTTCCAGGATTTTACTGTAAAATTGTCAAGCAGTATCGTCTAATTTTTCCCTTCATTCAATATCCAGGCTCATTATGGGCAACAAGCAAAATGTACTACACAGTTTTTCGTGGTCCAACATATAAAGTTCTGGCCACTAGCCACAGGATAACTCAACAACTGATTGCGGTTTGTTATGCTTTTTTGAGTGGCTATTGCTGTAACTGTTTGATGTCTAAGTAACAGGTCAGAAGACCTGTCTGTAAAGTACAAATTCTGCATTTGACAATAGAATGTCTTTTATTCATTTTAAGGTCATTGCTGAATAGTGGATTAAGGAGGAAAATGTTAGGAGAAATGGCACAGTAAGACACATGTAAGTGACAGCTTCTAAAGGGGGAGGAAGAGTTGTAATTAGAATTAAATGTAGACCTTGCCTTAGAACATTATCATCTCATGCCTGTGAGGAAGTTTCTGTTGAAAGAAAAAGCTACTATTAAAATTACTTTATGTACACGACGATATGTTAAACTGTATTTAATTTTCTTTCACTCTTCTGACCTGTGCTAAGGGAAATTGCAGAGATATGTTTTAGCTCTCTCTTACATTTTTTTTGAGTCATCGCCTTTGAACCTGTCCTTCCTCTGACACAACCCCCAGGAGTCAATTTATACAAAACTTCCCATAGAAAAACATCTAAGTACAATTTGAGGACACTCAAATTGCAGATGAAAAACATACAAACTCTCTACAGTCCTCCAGATCAGAGAACAGCTTGAAAAAGTGAATATGAGTGGAACTTCTCACAGTGAAGCATTTTAGCTTAAACAGACCAATGGAGGTCTGCCATCCACCCAGCGTGGAAGCTAGTTAACTGGAGTAGTAAAGACTTTGTATGGTGCATACTTATTTTCAGTTTGAGTTAAAAATCCAAACTAAAGGATAATTTTTCCCTTGAAAACCGTAAAAAGAAACACTGAAATATGCGTGAAATAAATCCATAGCCAATTGCTATCAATCACAATGTTAAGAGATTATATGTGGAAATGGGCTTAGTGGTAAATAAAAGATGTATCATTTGCGAATTAAGGTTTTAAATGTATTTATATATTTACAAAGCTGATTGGAAAAACCAAAACCAACAACACCATAAAAAAAATATGAAGAAAAAAAAGTCCTGTGCAGCTCCAGGAGAGTGGTTGAAGCAGGTTATCAATCACAGCTGCGTAAGAAAACTGTCATCTTGACAAAAATCTTGTCTTGTAAGAACTTCTCTCAGGCATAATTGCATCCCCATTTTTGTTCAATATTTGCTTAGGTGCCAAAGCTATCACCAGATTATGAACAACTGTTGTTGACGTAGTTAGGAAGAACAAGAGTCGTATACGTGTTCAGTATTTCATTCACACCACCTTGGCACAGCATCAGTACTGTGTTCCAATTAAATTGTTTAGCTGAAAACGAATATCAAAACATGTTTAAATCATCTATTAAGGAACAGGTGGATATTTTTATGCACATACGCTGTGCAAACACACACCTGCATCAAATGAAATCTACAGCCATGGCCATTAATATTCCCTGATTTAAGTGAAAAAAGCCCAAACCAACCAGTCACATGAGATCCCTGAGAAGAATCATAATTTGCAAATTCCATCTAAAGCTTGTGGATGCAAGGGAGACTGTTGTAGTATTTCTTAATATAAAATTGCATGGACCTTATGTGTGACTGCTCAGCTCCTTCAAATTGAGAAAAGGAAAAAAGCGACTTGCTGAAAAATCTCACCATTACTAGTATTACAGTTATGAGTATGATTATGAAGTAAATTCCTCTGTAACCAAATCAATGTTTTTTCTCTTCTCCTTCAAAATGATCTTGGTTAGGACAAGCTCGCAAACGACTCAAGTTCTTTGTCATATGTCCATAGGAGCATTGTCTATGCTAAAATGTTATGTATTGATTTTGCATACTAGGATGTTTGCTGTCATTTATTTTTAAAATATTTCCTTTTGCAGTGGGGTTTCCATAAAATCTTGAATATAATTTCAAGTATATTCAGTTTAGTAAGTACAGCCACTGGCTTCAAAAAGCCAAATATTTTTTCATCATAAATCATTGTGTCTGCTTCATGATTTATTTCAGACTAGAGAGTAATTTTTTCAACTTTGTAATTTATATTTGTGCAATACAGATGACTGACACCAATGGTGATATAACTAGTACAACAAATGACAGGAGAGTGATTATGAAGAAGCTAAAATCAATAACAAATCATAAAATCATACATTTATAAAATTCTTAGAAATAAAGTAGTGTATGTCGGTAAGCAAAAATTTAAATTATACAAATACAAGGAAGTGGTCTCCATTTCTAAATGGCCTTCCTGTGTATCTTTGAAAATACCAAGCACATAGTTGATATTGAATAGTAAAGTACAAAAGAAAATTGGCTTTTGGATGCTACAAATGAAAAATAGGACTTAACAGCATCTATTGACTGCTTAAAGTGATAATGTCACCTTATGTCTCTCTGGCATGAAAAGGACCCAATTTTTATCCAACATGGAGCCTTTCTCTCTGAGAATTTTCCATAGGGCCCATAATTTTTCTTACATAAAAAGGCTGAACTTCCCAAAAATGTTCTAAGAGATGGTGGACTGTCCCTGGAGATGCCCGATTGACTCTAGACTCAGCAGAATGGATCATGGTTGGTTCATTTTGTCCTGTCCTCTTTGGGGGGCCCTCAAAGGGGATTGTTGGGCCCCTCTTTGGAATTGGTTTATTCTCTGGGATGGATAGATCCCTTCTGAAACCTAGTACACTTGATAGTTATTATATATTCATATCCATATCCACAGTAAGTATACATACCATTTTAATTGTTGATAATTTGCTTCACTAAGGTAAGTTCACAGTAACGTGTCATAATGTGATCCTACTTGGTTGTTGCTGTTATCGACTGTTGCTCTGATTGTTCACTGCCATACTCCTTAATGATAATATATTACTGGTTGCTGAAAGCAATTTTTAATAGCATTTATATAATATGTATATAATTAATCACAGGTATGCTTGGTAGTCAGAATGATATTTATGGTAATATACTTGTTAGTGGTGATTTTTTTGCAGTATTTGTGACAATCTGCAATAAAATAAAGAAATTTAGTGGATAAAAGCCTCCATGTCCCTGTGTATTAAAAAATCCTACAATATATTAACACTATAACTAGAAAAAAATATTTTCAGTGCTTTCTTTATTCTTACAGAAGTTTGTATCAGGAAGAATATTAAATTACTACTTTGTCTTTTCTTTGACTTGGTAAAAAAGCTTAGCTTTTCTGCTTCAAAATATTTTAAACAGAATATTGTTCAGAATTCCCCAAGGATTTTTGGTTTCTGATCTTATTACTGCTAAATCCATTGTTTTAACACTTATTTCTTTTTTCCTCTATCTCATTATGTATGTACAAGAAAAACGAATGTGGGAAGACTAGACTGAGAAAGTTATGATAAGTCATAAAAATACTGTGGAAAAGATCAACACAACTTCCCTTTTCTAATGGAGTAGGTGAAAGATGGATGATAAATATTTTGGGATGGTCTTTATCTAGTGATGCCTCCCTAAAGGTTTGTAAGACAACCAGTGCTGTTACTGCCAATTTGTTCTGACTATCCTACACAGATAAAAAGAAATATATATTAATTTTCTAAATTTTTTTGTAGCATGAATTCAACTACATATTTCCAGGCTTTTAATGTTGTTTCAAAGTGTGTTTCCTAGTGAATCCAGGTCATTGTTCTTTTGTCTCACTTTTTTTTGGTTTTTTTAGATTTCTCTTTCAAAATCATAGATATGTGCATTAAGTCTGTGTTTCTGTGTGTGTAAGCTGTTTACAACATGCTCATCTGAAGAGGATTTTATAGTGGAGTTCCAAGGCCTTTAAAATAGAGGTTTATAATGGAAAAAACTGGTAGACCTTTAACTAGATCCACGCTACCAGTCACCACTCTAACATTACAATTTTTATAGTACAAGTAATAGCAATCTACAGACTGTGTCTATGTGGTACAATACCATAAAAATTGAAATACCATGAAATGAATTTTTGTTTATTTATTGTATAGTGCTACAGCAATGATTTGTGAATTCAGTCTGTTTTCTCCAAGTTTTAGCAACTCAGAGATGAACTCTGTGTTCATTGTTTGTGCATATCAGTAGATATGGATTTCCTGTATCGATGTATTTATATGTTATGAAACTGCACATTAAAATCTACTTTTAAAATTCAGGTCCTAAAATAGCACACACTTTATTCAACACAACCAAAGCATTCAAATGGTTTCTTTGGAGCAGAATCCCAGATGTTTAAATCAGGTGAGACTAAATTATATATGTCTCTTAAGTGCTTGTTGGATCAAATACGTTTGGGGCTAAATTTAGAGATCGAGGTAAAAATAAAGCACAGCAATGATTTCTATTATCTAAGTTCCTGGCTAACCTGCTACTGCAAGGTGAGGATACATGAAGTCCCTTTTCTTCAAGGGTCCAACAGTGCAGGTGTAGCTGGATTGAAAAGATTACAGTAGCACAGGACTCCTTTCCCTACATTCACTCACAGCGCCCATCTGATTTGGTGACAGCTTTGGAGAGGAAGCTCTGAGAACTCTCTCAAATATCACTTCCCCTAGCTGTGACTACTATAATATATGTGACTACTATAATATTGTGATCAAAACAAGGCATAACGCCTACTGGGGCCATTCTGTAGTAGGAATTTACTGATATGGTTTACTTACATATAAACGTTCTTGAGAAAAGAGTGTATTTTGAGATAGGACTCAGTCATTGATATTTAACCTCCTAAATATCTAGTCTGCTGTGGTCATCTGGGCTTTTGGACTACTTCCTAGAGGAAGAATATGATGTGTTCTAACAAATTAAATATATCTGACATGATGGAATAGAAAAGGAAGAACTGCTTTTAAAGTTGCTGTTAGCATACTTACAAATGTCTAAGGACAGGTGAGAGGAACTAGTGACTAAAAGTCATATTAAGGAGTTCTGATCATGACTGAGCTTTATAGATCCTTCAGTAATGATGGTATTGGTTAAAATATTTATTTTGAATCGTTACTGAATGATGTGAGTAAAGATACAGTTTAGTTATATAATTGTATCCACTAACTAACAATTCATGGGTTTGAATCACTGAATACACATATGGGAAAAAAGGATTTTTTGCATAGTTGCTAAGTGATAACAAGTATAATTTCTTTGGTCTCGTTTTATGCAACAGTTTTTCCTACCATGTATGTGTCAATATTATTAATAATGGCCATTTCAAACCATGCAAAGTGAATCTGAGTAACAGGCAATGGAAGCTTTATAAACAGTTGTGAAAATAGACACAAAATTCTCATCTCACTGAGGTCACTGTGAGCTTCACTGCAGGTGAAATAATGTATCGAATAATTAGTAATGGGTTGTGTTTGTAATAAGAAAGATGTTTTCATTCCAGTAGTATTGATTGTTTCTCTAGGCTAACTACCCTCTAAATCTGAAAAGTGATTTAATCTGTTGTCATAAGCACCACTGGCTGTACTCTGTGTCTCAAACAAGAACGGTGTTATTAAATTAAGTATGAAATTATTTTGCATTTTGAATTTTATTGTTTCTTGAAAGAAAAATGACAACACTCTTTCTCTGTTGTCCTTCTGTCGTGCTTTAGCATAGCTTGGTTTTTAGTTAAGGAGAAATCCACCAGCCACAGAAGTGATTTTTTTGCAAGGACCTGCTGACAGCTTCCTCCAGACCCGACAAAACCAATCAGCTGGCTAGTTTGAATAGTGTCAACTCTGTTAAACCATGTAAGAAAGCTGAACACGCCTCTGTGAAAATCACATTTAAGAACGTACAAACCCCGGGAAACTCTCTCTTGCTTCCGGCTTTTGGACAGGTAACCAGAGGGCCCGCGCAGCCTGCCAGGGCTGGGCTGGGCCGGGCCCTGCTCCATGTGGCCCAGCCAGGCTGGCCCTTGGCAGGGCTCGGCTGAGATCTTGGCTGCTC
Organism: Machaerirhynchus nigripectus; assembly: GCA_013397975.1. NCBI lineage: Eukaryota > Metazoa > Chordata > Aves > Passeriformes > Dicruridae > Machaerirhynchus > Machaerirhynchus nigripectus. Next base: position 516,160 of record VZRQ01004580.1, on the reverse strand, counting down.
CTGCTCTGTTGGAGCAGCCCCCACCCAGCTCGGCTGCCGAAAATGAAATTCTACACCACAAGAGCTCTGGCTGCTGCCTGGCAGAGATCGAATGACCAACAGCAGAAGACAAATTCCTGATGCAAGGCCTGCATAAGATTAACTCTTTCAGCACTGTAAAATTCCCCAGAACAGATGAAATCTACAGACATCAATCCTCTCCCAAGTCAGAGGAAAAGAAAAGGTGAAAGCACGTGAAGAAAACACCATAGAGACACCAAAGTCAGTGAAGAAGGAAGAGCCGAAGCCCAGAGACAGGAGAAAGAAGAGATGCTTCAATCCTAGGAGCTGAAATTCTTTTGTAAGGCTCTGGTGATGGACTGTGATACATCAGAATACCCCTGTATTTCATGAAAAGCATGGGGGGTGAAGCGTTCAAACTGTAACCATGGGCAAAGGTACCTGTGCTGAAACAATGTTCAGTGTTTCATGTTCAGTGTTCAGTGTTTCATGTTCAGTGTTCCAATGCTCAGTGAAGCAAATGTGGAAGTAGCTGTGATCTAATGAGAGGAAGAAGAAGACCTCTGTTCCCAGAGATGAAGATGATCCCAGAGGTAGATGAAGAGAACCTTTGCTTCTGAACAGCTCATCCTTAAAATGATGNAGGAGAAAGAGGAGATGCTTCAAACCTAGAAGCTGAAATTCTTTTGTAAGGCTATGGTGATGGACTATGATACATCAGAATACCCCTGTAATTCATGAAAAGCATGGGGGGTGAAGCATTCAAACTGTAACCATGGGCAAAGGTACCTGCGCTGAAACAATGTTCAGTGTTTCAATGCTCAGTGAAGTGAATGTTGAAGTAGCTGTGATCTAATGAGAGGAAGAAGAAGACCTCTGTTCCCAGAGATGACGATGATCCCAGAGGTAGCTGAAGAGAACCTTTGCTTCTGAACAGCTCATCCTTAAAATAGTACCCCACTAGCTAAAGAGTGAACCCTCAAAAACAGTTGTGGAGAAAGCTGTAAGTCAAGGGAAGGGACTTCCACATTGCGAACAGCTTTCCATTTCCCAGGCGGCTGATTCCCTGTGACACTGAAGGCACGAGAGAACTGTTTCTTGTGGAGAAGCCTCCATGGCCTGGCAAGAGAGACTCTCCCTAAGCGAACTCAAGAAAGACTAGTATAGAAGTGGAAAACTGAAAAATCCCTAGTTTTTGTGTCTTTATGTTGTCAGTGGGAAAAGAAAGGAGAGGCGCGGGAAGGAGAAGTGTTCTGAAGGTTTACTCTGACTATTTATTATTTTTTCTTCTAGTTCTGTTAAAAAAGCTTTCTTTATATTCCTTAAAGTTTTGAGCCTGCTTTGTTTATCTCCAAATCCTTATCTCAAAGAAGAAAATAGATGCGTACTAAACCACTACACCTTCTCTGTTTTGATGTATCAGTGTTACCTATAGTCATCTCAGAAATGAGATAATGAGTCATCTCAAAAATAACTTTTTCCTGGTAATTTATATAAGGAAACAGTAAAGCCTTGACATCTGATGTTTAGTTGGTGTGATAAGATAAAGAGGGTTATTTTTGTACCATAAACTTAATATATATCTATCCGAATGCTACACCAAAACACCTTAGATATATAGGATATAAGTGTGTGTATATGTACACATACGTGTGTATGTGTGTATATTTATGAGTAGTCTTTGTGTCACTGGCAAAAAAAATACCAACTGTACAATCTTAATTGACAGTATGTACTAAAGTTACAGCAAACCACATTCTGTTTTAGCCACATTATCTTTTTTTTTTTTACTTCAATACACTTTTAGAGTTCTATGATGGACAGAGTAATGTCTGTTGCATCTTCATGCCTCAAATTCTTCTGCCCTTTTTTCAGTGAAATTATGAAAAGCTCAATCCTCAACACTTACATTTTAATAATTTTTCCAGATGACCTACTTCTACTTCTTTGACATTGAAGTCAGAAGAAAAAGAAGAGGGTAGAAAAGAAACAGAACTGTTTGCTTCATTAGCAGTACTGCATTTTTCCTCTGAAATGCAAAGTGTTTTAAATTAATTGCTATTTTATAGTCAAAGAACACCTGACGAATAGAGCCTGGGTTACTGATGGTCTACAGGAATAACAAATTTAAGAAGTTATAAATGGCACTCCACAGGATTTCACACAAAGTTAAAGCTGCTTCATCTTTTGAAAGATAAGCAAACAATTCTGTAAAGTATTGCAGAAATTAATTTAAAACCAGATAGTTTTGCACAGATACTGAAATGGTCTATTTTGAGCTCATGATTCTAGAAGACTGAGGAAAAAATAAATTTGCAAAATCCAAAAGGATTTGTGTGATTGCATATATGTAGCTAACTTCATTCACTGAGAGAAGATATACAGTTTAAACTATTTTTAAATAAAAAATCTTTGAAAGAATTTTTTTGTTTAGTAAAACTAATTCATTCCTGTTTTGTTTTGTTTTGTTTTTTTTTTTCTCTAAATCAGTAAGAAATTGTTCCATTTTGAAACATTCTAACAACAGGGTAAGAGAAACAACGACATTCATTAAAAATGTTTTATGGATTTTTTCCTTTTTTTCTTTAATTCTCTTTTGTGGTCTTGTCTTTCTAGCATCCTGTTCTTTTACTTTTTCAAGGTCTAGTGACATTTATCACTCTTTTGTATAAACTATGTGATTTCCAATGTACTTTTTAGTCATTCTGAAATTGAAATGCACAAAATAAGTTTTTGGTTTTGAATTTTTATTCCAAAAGCACTTTGCAACCATAAATACTTGATAATAGTGATAACTGTTAATTTTATGCATGTATCTTCTCTTAAGGAATAGAGTTCTTTAGAACTACTGAACTATTAAATGCATAATATCTCTCTCTTTTTAGTTTCTATCACTAACAGATCTGCTGCTTCCTGATTTCTTATCAAACTCTAAATTTCATATTTTGTTCATGAACTTTTTATGGAAATGAAATAATTTTATCCTTTTAAAGCAAACAGCAAAATTTAGAAATCTGTGCAAAATCAACCGTATATTTATTTTTATATACCTGTGATCGCATGCTTATATTTTGTTTGACACAGGCCATTAACATTTATCGGTTTGTACGATTGTTTTTGTTGGTATTTTTCTTAATTGTGAGTAGTAAAGAACCAAGTATATTTTTCTCTTAAATGACAGTTTATCTACTCTAAATTTCATATTTTTGCATATATATATATATATATATGTATATATGTATATATATATTATTATTAAGTGCTTCAGAAACAGAAGTCAAGTCAAAGTAGAAATGCAAGTAGGCTAAGAACAGCACAGCATGAAATAGAGATGCATATACATATTCATTTCAATTTTGGAAAGCCAGACAATCAAAAATATCCAATATTTGTGTTATGAAACATTCATTACCATCATCAGCAAAAATAACTTCTAAGGTTTTGCATGGGTTCTCTGAGAGTTTTCCTTGACTTCGCTATTGAAATTAGGCTAGAAATATGTTTTATGTAAATACATCATTAGGGAGAACTCTGTGATTATACAGAACAGATGAAAGCTTACACTGCACTGTACAATATCAAAGCAATGTCTCTCTGACCACAGAATACACATGGTAATAGAGTAGATAAATATGAGCTTTGGCTTGGGTGGCAGGAGAGGTCAAAGATTAGGTATGCAGGCCATTAGTGTTTAATATCCACTTTTGAGCATCATTATCCTACTGTGAATGATGTATTGCCTTTTGATGAAAGAATTTCTGTATTGTAATCCCATCACCGATTCAGTCTATTTGCATTATCTCTTCCTAGTGACTGGTTTCTACTGTTTGGCACCATTTGTTTAATATTTAATATTCTTTCCCACCTAATTTTGCGCTCGTATTCTGAATTCCTAATTTTTAGACTATATTCTTTGAACTCATTCTTGATAGGCTTTACCCCATCTAACTTAGGCATCTAAAAGCTGGGTAAACAGTTAAGTGTGAACAAGACATTTAAAGCTGGCTTTATACATGCTTGTGTTCCTTTCTATTTACTGTGAAGGTATCTTAGGATAAATACCTGAGATATTTATTCCCTCTCCATAAAAGCATAGACGATATGAATCATGGTCTTAGATTCCATTCTAGACTCCTTATTTTAGCCCATATTTGTTTTAAAAATCTGAGTAATTACAATTAAAAACCTGAAATATTTCACCAAGCAAGTGATCTGTAAAGGAGTTCTGTGCTTTATAGAGTTCAGTGTTTTTATTAGAGTGCTGTGAAATCTCTGTAGTGCCACTGGCTCAAAAGTCACAAAAAAAGCGCCTATCTTAAATTTAAACCACACTTAATGGTACCAGTTAACTGGAAGACTGAAAAAGTCTAGAAAATGTTCTGTATCAGCATGTCTAGAAAGTGAATTGACAAAAATTAGTTATGATGATTTAGACAGAGAAGATAAATCCACTGCATGGGTATATATTTATCTGCAGTGTCATCCAGGGATTCAAACTGTATCCTTTAATATGCAGTTACTCTGTCTCACAGGTTTTTTTCAATTTCTATATTCTTGTATATCTGGATATGATTTGCTCATCTTTCATTTCAAGTTTTCTAATCCAGTGTGCAGCTGGTCCAACAAACTCTTTTGAAAAAAAGTACGTAAGAGCCACACTTATCACTGAAAATTTTCTTTTCAGTACCCTTATTTTCTGTACTTCTTTTATATTTCTAAATGGAAGTTAATTTGTGTTGAGCAGCAAGAGCTTAAATTCTATAATCAATACACAATGAAGAAAATATGTGAATACATTTTACTATTGATTTTGGTTTATCACTTTTGTTTCAAATGAATCCTTCCCTTTATTCATCTTCAGTTAATATCCATTTCTGCTGTTACAGAAATACACCTTATGCCTCAGTGCCTTGGAAGCTGATTCAAAATGTTTCATAACATTAACTTGAAACCATTATGTTATTCATTACATATATTGTCCAGAATATTATACCAAATACTGTGAAGTAAATGAAATAATACAGGCATTTGCTTCATGTTTTCTGTTGAGGTGGAAATTTTCTGTTGTTCTGAGATATCCATGATGCAGTAGAAAAGTTTTCGGCTCTTTCTGAGCTTCTGAATCTGCTGTTTGTTCATGGAGGCACAGTCACATTGCTTGTTTTCATCTCTTAAACTAGATCCATGCTCCCTCCTCAATCTTCTTATGTTGCTATTTTCTTTCTTCTGTCTTGTAAAGTTCACGTGTGAATAAGACTCATACGTAAGATGCTCTGTATCTCATCAAAAATATGTGGCCTGTGCACATTAGACAAAAATATAGACAGTTTTAACAGATTAGATAACAGAGATAAAATCCAATGTTTATCAATTGAAATGTTTGAAATGCAAAATATACCAACTGATTTTTTTTTCTGCTGAATGCAAGATAAAATTTACAGAGATCTCTCTTCATATTCTTGGAGGATCTGTGTGAAAGGACAGCTTCTGCTCCAAAATCTACACAGAACAGAGGTGTGGGAGTGTATTTTATTTCCTTATCCAGACAAAAGACATAAGAATATGTGTTTGGCTAAGGATGGCTCACTGCCAGATTCCCACCCAGGTGCTCACTCATTCTCTCCTCAACAGGACAGAGGGTAAGGTAATACAGAAAACTTGCAGGCATAGATAGAGACGGGGAGACCACTTACCAATCCCCATCACAGAAAAAGCAGACTTGATTTGGAGAAGATTGTTAACATAGTTTACTGTTAATTAAAACCAGAGTAGGATTGTGAGAATCAATGTCAACCCGTGAAATGCTTCCCTCCAACTCCCTTCTTCCAAGGCTCAACCTCACTCCTCCATTTCTGACTCCAGTGTCTCCTCCAGTCCCTGAGTAGTGTAGAAGTAAGGGGAATGGAGGTGCTGGTCAGTCCAGAGCAGCTTCTCCCTGCCACTTGTTCCTCCTCCTCACCCTATTACCCTGCTTCAGCAAGGTGTCCGTCCCATGGGGTACAGACCTTCACAAACTGCTCCAGTTAGGGCCGTCTCCACGGGCCGCAGCCTCTGTCAGGACCCTGCGCTGCGTGTGACCTCCAAAGGCTGCAGCTTCCCTTAGGACATGTCCACTTGCTGCCAAATGGAGTCCTCCACAGGCTACAGATGGATCTCTGATCCACCACATCCTACATGGACTGCTGGTGGACAGGTTGCCTGCACCATGGTCAGTGAGGTAATCTCTGTACTGCTCATAAAGTATCTCCTCCCCTTGTTCTATTCTGGCCTGGATATCTGCCGGGGTGTTTCTCAGAGTAATTTGTTTCTTTGCCACTTTGTGCTGTCCTGTGTGGCATGTCAACCTTTCCTAAATACCCTTTCCCGGAGGTGTCACCCACTCGGCTGCGTGGCTCAGCTATGCCCTATGGTGGGTGGCTTGGAGCCTTCTGGAAACAGCTGTGCCCAGTGTGGGGCAGCCCAAGAATCTCCTCACAGACAGCACAGCTGCTCCCACTTCCAGCACCTGGGCACCTGCACCCCATACAGAATATTAGGTAGATTTTGCCAATATGTAAGTGAATAATTCAACACTTATGTTCAGCAGAGGCAGGAAGAGTTTTGGCCTTGAAACTTTGCTGTGTGTCACCCAGTGCACACCCACATAAACTCTCCCTCCCCTTGTACATTAAAAAAGTTCTTCCCATATGTCAAAGAGGTACAGTTCATATCCTGAGAAACACTGTTTTGGAGATTTATTTTATTTCTTGAAAAATGAGAGCTTATACCCCGGTGGTTTTTTTCTGGCAATTTTTAATAGGTGTTATTAGAATGACTGAAAAACTGAATTCCATAGATTTTAAAATTATTATTATATTTTATTTTGTGTTTCTGGAGATTTTTTTCCCACTTCTTTGTTTATGACTGGGATTGATGGGGCTGTGGTTAGTATTGAGATTTCATTGATTTTTAAAATATTTTACAGGTTCAGCTGTGAAAGAACAGATCATGAAACATCTGTCAAGTTTAAGTCTTGATTTCCAGGGCAGCATGGTTAGATTACATCAACAAAACTCTACATTCACTGTGGAGGAGATAGGTAATAATAATCTTTTTTCCCTTCTCCTGAATTTAAAGGTTTGGGAAGAAATGAGTGGTCAACCCCATCCCAATAACTTTGGAATGCGGGTCCTAGTGTGAAAATAATTTTAGCAGAGCAACAACAAGACAAAAATATTGAATCCATATAATTTTTATTATGCAACTATGTGTATATTTGAGGGCATAGTGAAGTGGATGTGAAAATCTGGGGCTGGGACTGGGGGTATGGTGGGATGTGAAGCTGTGGTGTTACTATGGCAAATAACTTATATAACTTCCACAATCAGGGAGGAAACTCTGGCTTTGTTACCTGAGAATTCTTCTTCTTGTTTTGAGGCAGGTATAACAAATCCTTATGAAATCAAATATAGAGAAGAAGCTGATAAAAAATGTGGGGTTTTTTTGATCGCAGTTCATGGAAACACATATGAACAAAGGACTAAGAATTAGGACTAAGAAAAAGGACTAAGAATTAACCAAATGCTAAGAAACTGAGTGTAGGGTTGCTTCTTATATGATTGCTCTTCAGTGTTTGCAACCTGGAGGGCAGGTCTTATAATTTTCTAGGAAGTGGTGATGCCGTGCCAACACTACAATTTCATGGGCATAAAATCAAGACAGGAAGGTGTAAGAAAAGACACATGTATTTAAGATCAACTGTTGCATGCTGTGATGTGTAATTTATAGGAGGGATGTCCAGATTAGTGGATGAATGCTTGTAATTCAAGCCTTTGAAGCAATAATTGAATTATAAATAATACAGTGTTTGACTATTATCGCATGTAATTAAATTTTCTTAGTTTTAATATACTTGATTTGGGATGAAAGGAGTTCAAGGCATATCCACTAATAATAAAATAATGAATGTGTGGTAGGACGATATAATTCTGAATTATGATTCAGAATAAAAGATTAAATATTTGTTTCTTAAAGACATTGACTGCTTAGACCTTAATCTGCTTAGACAGACTCCTGGAAGTAGGCATTATGTTAGCTCTGGTTTTTTCACTATGTCAAGTAAAATGGAATGATCTTGATCAGGGCTTCTTAGTGCAAACACACTGATAGAAAAAGAAATAGAAAATTACATTATGTTAAGCAATAGCATACATTGACATGGCTACAATTTGTTCTCCAAGGAAATGTGTAAAAGCATGTTTTCCCCCATTACCCCTCTGTTAAACAAAAATATTCTGTAGAATGAACCTGGAGTCATGCAGCTTACTCTTAAATATTTAAGAGCAAGTCTTGGCTAGGCTAGTTTCTTGATTAAATTTACTTTCCCAATTAAAAAGCTTAATCATTGATAATGCAGACTTAAGGAAATGCATGCGATATAAGTTCTAAATGCAACATTAAAGTTAAGCTAGGTTCTGAGGTGTTTACTGAGTTTCAATAGACTTAACAAAGAATTTAAATTTTATGTAGAAACTATTGTGAAAAATATTTATGAAATTCTAATATGCTTAAAATATTGATAAACTCAGCTGAAAAATGGAAAATAAGATAAAGCATAGTTAATGATCTGAATAACATCAAATGAGCATAGAAAAGAAAGTTTTCTGGTTTTTACATCTGTTGATCACATTAGTGTTAATAAAGAAGTATTTTGGAAAGTGCAAAGCAATTTAAGAAATTCTGCAACTCTTAAACACTTGAAAAGTGATAATGTTTGTTCCACTCCTTTTTTTAATGTCTAGCCAAATGATATTTCTGATTGGAATTCCTGGACATAATAGAAAAAAACACAAATCAAAACTAAACAACTAAGTGTTCTGGGAGATAAACTGCTCCATTTACTTAGTTGAAGCAAAATCAGGACTGAAAGAGTTTATTGATTTAGTAATGGCACTTTATTACTTGAGAGTCAGTGAAGTATGTGTGCAGAATCAATACCAGGAGTACAACAGATAAGCTTGAGATCAGAGATTATTAAGGAACACCTACAAATAGCGGGGCGCTGGCTGCCTGCAGCACCCATCCCATGGGAGAGGGCTCTGCCTGTTGTAGGGGAGGTGGTGATGACACTGGGAGGATTGCAGGCACTGCCAAGCCTGGTGTGCTGTATCTCTTCCTTCTCTCCCCAAGGCTTCCCCCTATTCATTGCAAATTAGGATGTCCCTTTCCACTTCATTTGTCAGGCGTGGTCCAATAGGCACCTTCACACTAATAAAGGTATAACAGTGTTTATATGTGAAATACAAGTGTTCAAACCTGCAGTCACATCAACAACCTTCTACTGACCACTATCTTAGAAGAAGGCAATGTTTTAAATGGAATCTGAAACAAAACCAAAAATTCATTCCCCCAATTACATTAAAGAAGTTTGAGCCCTTTCTCCACTACCTTTTTCCTTTCTTTTGTACTTTTGTAATAAAAATGATGCTACATGCTGGTACAAAAAAAAACCAAAAAACAAAAAAACCCACCAAAATCATTGACTGTATTGGAAAACAATTGTGTTGCTGTGTTTTGTTATGACAGTTTTATCTTCTATTAAAATACATATAACTTAAGAAAGATAAGTTTAATAGTTATGTCTTAAAATGCAGTTAAGAGCAATCAGCTTTAGGTCAGGTCTTTCAAGGAGCTTAACTAAACATATGAAAGGATACAAGGGGAAGTTGATTTTCAGTCGTTGATTTTATTCTGAAAAACAAGAAACATTGAAAATTGTTTTAGACTGGAGCTGTAATGGAGTGACTTCCTTAAAAAAAGCAGATTGACTAAAGATGCTGTCAATAAGGATGAGGAATACTGTCATAATTCACCTCATCCTAAATCAAGAAGGAGGCAACATATTTTCAGTGATCCTTGAATTGGTGAAACATATTTTACTTATCCCTTTCCTGTCAAAAACCCCTCTCATTTCCATCCAGATTTTGCTTTAAAATCTTTCCTTTCTGTATTGGAGATATTTTGTATTATCTTTGTGTAGAATTCAATAGTTATTTTTTTATAAATATTAGGGACATGGACCTAGTCACCTTCAGTGAACAATTTTTGATGGAATGTCTTCATGTCTGTGCCTTCTAAAAGAGGTTTGTCTTCTGTGTAATGTTTCTTTCTGGCCAAAGTCTCAGGACAGACCCTGATCATTTTTTGTTTGTATTTCTCTTGTGGTCCAGGACTGGGTGTCACCATGCTTCCTTGGTGGTCATGGAAACTAATTTTCTAGCCATCTGAGTTGCTACTATTTGAGTTCAGGAATAGTTTCAGTGCAGAGGTTTAAAAGTATGAGGAAACTGTTTTCCTGTAAAATTTTTTGCTTTGGATTCAAGTGTCATAATGAAGTTATTTATTAAGAAGTAATATTGCCATTCTGGCATAATATACATTTCAACTTTATCCTAATAATTCCTTGGGTTGGCTAGCATGGGAAACTCTTATTCAAGAAAACACTGTTGAGGAATACATCTGGAGCAGTCCACTGGGAAGAATTTCAGTCCCTGCAGTGAAATTCTCTGGCCTTGGGAATGTGACTGACAGAGTCTCTTGAATGGTCAGACTGGGAAGTTTCCTTAGCCACCCTACAGCTCTACAGAACTGTACTTCAGCAACTGCAGAAGAGAAAATCAAAACATATAAAAAGACAATCTACATAAGATGAGACAAAGACAAGGAGAGGTTTTCTCATATGTTTTTAAAATAATTGGTCATCTGTTTGCTGAATGAGCCTTTCTAACCCCTGCCTATCTGTAGGAAGCCCATTCTGATGGAGGGATAATACTTTTCTAAAGTGGGTTACTGGTTAAGTGCTACTTTTATTTGTTATAATATTGCACCCAAAAGCAGTTAACCCATTTCTCAAGAGAGAAAAGTGACTGCTGTGTCTGAACTGCAAGAACCAAGGCACATGGTAATGAGTTGAACTGCTCAGTGTCATAATCCAAGAAACCACAGAAGTGACGTAGTCGAGCTGTCCACACATCAAGGAGACGCTGCGCCTTTCCCCAGAAGGAGAATTCTGCCTGCAGGTAGCCGATGTTGGGGTGGAGTTGTGAGCTCCCGATTGCAGGAAGCGTGCTCGACAGGGTCGATAGCAGGGACGCATCAACTGAGGACAAAGAGGTGAGGGGGGGGTCTCCTTATAGCTTCCAAGGTTTATTATCTCAGAGGGTCCAGGGATGAAGAACCAAGGGGAAGGGAAGGGTCCAGGGTTTTATACTAAGGGAACAACCAATGATAGAAGAACAAGGGGGTGGAGTAAACAGCACAAAAACCAATGGGAGAAACAGGGAGGTGGGAGTTAGGGTGCAGAACCAATGGGGTCTTAAACTGAGTAGAGCTCTCCAGAACGTAAGACAAATATAGACTGACAAGGGGAGGGCAAGCAAATTGAAGGACAAGCAACTTAACATTAATTTATGGAAAAACCCAAACAACTATCAGAAGGGGATTGGCTTTAAACTCGGGTCTCAGAGCTAGCCCAGTGGACCTCCACAGCTTTGGGCTGCGCTGCCTCTTCAGCCAGTCCAGCAGAGGACTGGGCAACCGCAACACAGAAGTTTGGCAGGATTCTCAGAAATTTATTGAAAAGACCACAGACACAGTAGTATGGATGTTCAACAAGGGTTTTTAAACCAAATTTCAGAATAATATTTGGTGGTTATATTACAGAATTCTTTCCTAAAGCACGATACCACATTGCAAACCTCCAGATTATATCAGAACCCAGGAGCTGCCCTTTCTTTTATATTTCCTTTCTTTGTATTAAGGTACCAAGTATTCCTGGACTTTCTCTCATTCTCATTAAAAGAAAGAAAAATCTTTTGTTGCTGTTGTTGGCAGGATGAAACAAATCTTAATTTTTATTTGCGTTGTGGTTTTCTTTGGGATTTTTTTGTGGGGTTTTGTTGGTTTGGGGTTTTGGTGGTGGTGGTTTGGGTTTTTTTAACTTGTCTAGCATTTTAATCTCTTAGTTTCTTTGGGTGGTTTTGTCTCCTTCTTCCTTACTTATTTGTATTTCCCTGCCTTCTTAGACTGACTTCTGGTGTGCTTTGGGCTAGTTTAGTGCTAACTGGAAGGAAAGTACTCTGTGTGGTATACTTTCTAAGAAAGTTTTAATACTTTCCCAAAGTACTGCAGCTTTTTAAAGCAATTAGATTGTTCCAGTGAACAAACATCCCTTCAGATTTCTCTAAAGGGCGATGACTTGATATCTAGTTTCTTACAGTAATTTGAACACTATTTTTGATGTGCTGATAGTGCATATGATTCCTGGATCCTGGAAGGAAGAGATCTGCTATATTGTACACCTGTGGATAGTAAGCCTCTCCTCTTTTGCCCGGGAAGTCAAAACAACTGTCTAGTAACAATTTTTCTGCAGATGCAGTGATCTCATGCTTTCCTATTTAAAATATTCACCTTCTCTAACCTCTCATTTTATACCCAGAAATTAAATAGGTGCATGTATAATACCTGCTGTCCAGGGAGTCCTCTCTGTGATCAGACTTTGAGGCACAAAACTTAAAATAAACACGCAAACGTTACTAATGTCTTCATTTCTGCAGGAATCTTAATAGTGAGGAAAGGGAACAGAAGCCCTTCCCCTTCCTCTTTCCTTTCCTCTTCGTCTTCCCCTTCCCTCTTCTCTTCTGCACCCTTTGCTTTTGGATATCCTGGTCATTTTTTTATTTCCAGGGATGAAATTTCATTTTCTTCCACAGTGTTATGATGTTAAAAGGTTTCACCGGAAAGCGAGGACAAAAAGCAGGAGTCCTTTTCCCGTGCTTTTGTACACACTCTTTTTGTGTTTCCGTGAAAATATGGATGGAGAGAAGGGAAGGCTGTAATCCAGTAATTGTCGAAGATTGAACTGTGAGAAACTGAAAAAATAAGCAGAACGACCTAGCTTATATGAAGAACCACAGAGCACTGAGAAAATGAAGAGCAGGGGACAGAGGCTCTGGAATCAAAAGCCTGAGGCAGGACATGTTGCAAGTCAGCATGGGGCATTTGGAAACAAGGAACTAGATCTAGACATATGGTCTTTCTTAATGGTCTTTCTTAGAGTTCTTTTAAGCTTCAGTGACTACTAACTGAAACAAAGATGTCTGGAACAAAACATGTCTGGCTCAATAGCTGAACATTTTGATGGAAAAATGATATACTAACCTGAAGGGAGGGTTTGCAGAGTATGTTCATGCTATGTCTACACAGAGCAGGAAATTCTCTTGCCTTCCAAATAGTTTTTCTTTAACATTCATTTAGTGAACTGGAGATGGAGAATTTCCTTGATTTCTATGCATATACATAATGGAATAGTCAAATCCTCTTCCTACCAAAACAGAAACCCACCCACCTTCACAGCTATGCTAAGAAATAAACAGAGGAGAATACAAATTTCTCTAATTCCAAAGTAAGCAAAATACAATATTGTATATATAGGGATAGTTTTTGCAGTTTGCTCTTAATTGATTCCACAATTATACTCTACTAATCCCCTGAATATTAAACTTCTTCGGATGTTCTCTGTATGAATATTTTTCACAGACTTATACTAGCAAAATCTATCCCTCTGGTTTTAGCATTCAATTTTGTGAGAAATATTCAATGAAAGATGTTAAATAAGAGCAGACTAAAATTAAAATATATTGACAGATTAATGTGTTCAAATTGTTGTAACAAAATAGTAGATATTTTACATGTAAGACATAGACTTATATCTAAGCTTTTATAAGAGTTTATTTATTTGTATATAATAGCCCCTAAATTTAATCTGGGTGATGAGTCAAGTCTAACTGAGAAACTCAAGGAAGAAAGAATCTAATCACATAGGCAGATAAATTGGGATACTGCATATTTTCCACACATAAAATCAGGAAATATTGTCCATGAATCATGATACGGTGCTTGCTTGAGCAGATTTATAAAACAAAAAGGCCATATTTTCATTTAATTGCTTGTATGACTCATAAAATGTTCCATGATATAAGCTGCTTCATTTTGCCCACAGTGGAGGATAAGATAGAAGGGTTCAAGATAGAGTTAATAACAAATAATATTTTTTCAACTCCAAGAAGCTGAATAAGGACAACTTGATCTCTTTGGTGACTGATTTAGTAACAGAAGCTGCAATTATCTTTACTGATGAATGTAAAAGAAAATTCAATTGCAACAGGAACTTCATTTCCAAAAAAGGAATCTGGCAGGGTGAGATGTATCATCTAAGTCAAAGACAAAAATATCACAGCCACTTTAATCAGGTCCAGGAGCAGAGGCTAAACCCCCACATACAAGGAAATTTCAGTACAATACATTTATGACACTTCTCTTTATACTGGCTAAGTTTATTAGACATACATGAAAGAAAAAGATTCTGAAATTTTCTAATTTTTCATGTTTAAGTCAAAACTGACCTCCCATTCTTCAGAGGAAGAAGAGCCATGGTTCAGTACTTTCTATACTGATACATTGTTAGTTTGTTTTTTTGTTTGATTTTGTAAAGAGCACTTTTTTCCCTACCAGCTGTTTGCTATTATGCCTTTCAGCATAAAACCGTTTCTTTGGTTTTTTAAAAAAATCTCTATAATGGTTTGCAAATACTTTCAAAATATGAGGCTATGGGAAACGTACAAAACTAACCTTCCAGTTCTGTGTCCTGTACTACAGGAACTCATTTAAATTTTGAAAATTAATTTCCCAAGGTGGAATAATATCTCAGGAAATTGGGTGACTGTAAGTGGAACAAATTTCTTTCATTCCCATTGCCTTTTTTGTGTGCAGCGCTACTCTAAAAAATGAGAAATATTTATTAAGAATAAAGTCCATTGAGATCAATAAATCAAGATTGAAGAGAACAGGACTATTTTTTCACCTAAATGCACATCTGACAATGTAGATATTCCTGAAAGCAGCAATGTAATGTGCCCCAGTTAGAACTGCTATGTGATTTGAGGTTCATCCTTGGAATTATCCTTCAGGCATTTGCATCAAATGTATTTGTCCAGCCCTTAGCATAAAGAAGAGGAGAGGTAAAAGGAAGTGAAACCATCTATTGAATGATGTCTGAATGAAACATAATTTTCTGGTCTTGCATATATGGTTCTACAATCATTTTTCTGACGTGTAAAAACCCTCACCATTTTCTTTTATTAAATGACATTTCCTTCCAAGAGGTACTCTAGATGTAATAAACAAAATCCAGCTCTTTTTAGGTGAGGCTGAAATGAGTATTGTTCTGAAGATGTTACGAGCCCTGCTCTTGTTGAAACCTAACAGAAGTGTAATTGTATTTTTTAGACAAAACACAGGCCTTTCTAAATTGTTTAGATGTTTAGACACTTAGATGTAAAAAATCCCCAAAACTGGGGTGTAATAAGCAGAATCTGAAAATAGTGTTAGAGTTTCTTTATACTATTTTGTCTGATGCAAATCTAAACCACCAATGTTGAACAAGTTTCTGCTGTGATCTAAAAGTTTTCAGGATAATCTAACACTTGGACTAGCATGATATTACAGCATATTTATTATTGCTCTGTTCTTCTGCCTACCTTCTGTTTGTGCATGACAATGTGTACTTACATACTTCCATTTCATTTGCCAGTCATTTGTGTGAGCAATAAATTCAGTATTTTTTATCTTGTATCCTCTGACTATGGTTGATATTTCTGTGGCATAATTTGCATGTCAGTAGTACCAAGCTCAAGGAACTGGGAGTAGCAAACCCACTACATTGATATACCCCTTATACCCCTCCATGCTGTTTCATTGTTGCATACCACTTTCACTAAAACTGTAACTCTTACAACATTTTCACCCCTTTTTTTTCACTCATCATTTCATGTGGCAGCCTCCCAGATAAGATATCTTGGCCTGATGCAAGCAGTTATGTCTTCCCAGCCTCTCTTTGTTGCTGACTCCATCTTCTCGATAACAAGCTACATTTCTATGACTACACTAAAAGTAAATATAATCTGGACGGGATTTAAAAAATAAAATTTCTTTTCCAGAATAAAAGAAATTAAATTCAACTACCACAAAGCCTTGATGAATAAGTAATCCACAAGAGAGGTGTAAAAAGTGTTTCAGGCTCCTTGCCCTAAAAATATTTAAAATCTATCTGGCATCTACCTTGCAATATAAGTCCATTTATCATCATTTGATCAGAATGGACATTCTTCAAAGAATTGCCAGGTAATTCTAGGTCTAAATGAAAGGCAAACCAGACCCAATTATTTCAACTTTTCTTTTCAGGTCAATCACATTCTTAAACCTTGTGATTAACATTACTGCTCTCTTCTAGACTTTCTCACACTGACTTACACATTTCCTGAAGTACAATGGCCAAGACTGAACACAGTTGTCAGTACTGGTAGTAATACATCCAAATATGGCACATGCCTTCTTTAGTAAGTATGTTAATTTATTGTCTCTTCAATCAGTGATCCATTATAAACTATTATTCTTATTCCATTTTGTTGTCCATCCTCCCCTTCTGTTTCTGTATTTAGTTGTTCCTGCATTGCCACAGCACTTTTTATTTCCCTTAGTTATTTTTTTTATCAAATCTTTCACAAATTTGGGCTTATTAAAAACTTGGATTTTGTCCTCTAGTCCCTCCCAGATCTTCTTTGTTTTAGTAAATTCAATAATGTTTATTCTCTTCCATCCTCTATGCCATGTGGAACATCAATCAATAAATCCTTCCATTATAATCACAAGTTATTGATAATTATTCTTTGGGATTATATTTTCTAACCACCCACGCTGTTGTAGTTTTCTCTGTTTCATATTTATCAGATTGTCATGCATTTCCATTGTAATCTTTAGGAAATCCAAGATAAGTAACTTGTTGATTGCTATATTATCTAAAAAAATAAGGTCACAAGGAAGTATTTTTTGTTTCCTCAGCATTTGAAGCTTTCTAGCAGTCATTTAGTCTTGGCTGATCTGTTTTAGAGGACTGAAACAGAAAAGGCAGTAAAGATTATATTTCTTGATACCATTCCTTTTAAATTCTTTTCCTGTGTTTAGCAACAGAGTTATCCTTCCCTCAGTCTCTAGTTAACTGATTGCACTTGCAGAGCAAATTCTTGTTATCTTTCGTGTTTTAGTAGTGACATCTCAAGCTTTGCTTTGCCTTTCCTATCTTTACAATCATATGCCACACACCTGATTGTGTCCTCTGTAGTAGGACCTCCTTTCACTCCCTTATGCTACCTGGTTCCAGCTAACCCCCAACCCCTAATTTTTATGAATTATACCCTGGGGGTTTTTTCAGCCTAAATTATACTCTTACTAAAAATTGCAATGCCAGCCTTTCAAATTCTAGTTTGTTCTTTCTGCCCCCTGAATTAGGATGGCTGAATTTCAAAATTCCCTGGATCAGTGTCTGAAGAGGTACTTTAGCTCCTCAGGTGGGAGAGCTGAGTATTGCTTTTCTGAATAAATTATTACCTCGAAAGAGTAACAGCAATTGGCTAAGTTGAACCAACAGAAACATACAGGTTCTATTAACCTCAAATTACCATTACAGATGAGCACACATTCAGGAACTGGGTTGTATAAATAAAGCATGCTACTTCATTTAATCAATAAAATAATAACAGGCCTTACAGTAGGGAAAGTGCTGCCAATTTGCAAAGAAGGCTATGCAAGATGATTTGTAATTAGATTACCTCCAGCTTCTTAATATTGACCTCAAAAGTCTCCAGTATGAATAGTGATAAATAGCATTTTCTTTTGAAAATAGAAAACCATTATGATAAAATCTATTTTAAAGCTATCAATTTCATTTAGTTATTCTGAAAGTGAATCAAGCTGACTTTGTATAAATCTATAGTGATGTATTCCTTTTATGAGGAAAACTGACAAGATAACTCCGATGTGACTTCAAAAAATTGTGAGTGAACAAAATCTCTTCAGTTGCCCCCTTATCATGTTTTAACATAAAGGAAAGAACAAAATTATAAACCCTCTTAGAATATGATTAGATCCAAGAAAGTGGAAGGGTAAGAAATTTATGCTTGCAACTGCATATATTAAGACACTGACTTTTGATAATCAATGATGATATTAAATATATAATCATCTCACATAAATAGTTATGCTATACTCAAATTCAGTAGGTTAATACCTTTAGGTTTCTGAAGCCTTATCAAAATTTTAACTTTCCTAAAGAGTCTTGAAAGCCTCTGTGTATTGTACATAAACTCAGAAATTTTAATTCCTATATACAACTGGTTGTATAATTGAAAGTCACAGAATCGCAGAATATGCTGAATTGGAAGGGAACCACATGGATCATCAAAGTCCAGCTCCTTGCCCTGCATAGGACAACCCAAAGAATCACCTGTTGTGCCTGAGAGTGTTGTCCAGGCACTTCTTGGACACTGTCAATTTTGGTGCCGTGATGACTACAACTGAGTTTACCTTTGTACCCCATAATTTTAAAATTATTTATTAAAACAATGTTTTCTTATGGATCTGCTTAGGAAATAAAATAGAAAATCTGTAATTTTTTTCTTTGTTGTATATTTAGAGATCTTTTCTCGACATCTCTTTTGGCAACAGGAGAAAGCAATGACTCATTTTTACCTTTCTTTCTCTAAGGTCAGGGATTCAATCCATTCCATGAAACTGTTTTTTTCCCAGTTACATTACATTCTTTGATCTATCTCTCATGGTGGTAGCATCCATCATGAGTATTTTAAATATCTCTTTCAAAATAGTGAAACTATTTTGTTCCAAAATAATGAAACTACAGCTTCTCTCAGGCTGGCAGCTACACCTAGGAAGTGGACCTAGGAAGTAGTGTTCTAAACTACAATGAAGGGTGTGTACTCTAATGTGTTACTAGACCTGCGTCTGCAGTCTGCCATGCCCTGTAGGTCCCTGTGTCAAGTGGAGCTGGTCAGGACACCGTTTATTTTTACGTGCTGTGTAAAGGAATAGAAGAGTAAGGGAAGCCCATATATTGAAACAGCTGCCTCAGAGGACTCTGCTCTTGAGAAATATCTACTATAGTGGAGCTCAGACATCAAACCATTCATGCAAGGGATAGAAAGAGACCAACTCTACTGGTACCTTTTACTTAGCTCTGATATTTAAAAATAGAGCTGTGTTAAAGAAAAGCCATGAAATCCTAGTTAATTCACTTCTTATATAGGTGTGAATTTGTTTCTTGGAGCCTATTTGTTCGTGCAAGTAACTTTTGTTTTTCATACTGCAACCATGGGAGTTTTTTATTTAGAAGAGAATATTAGTGTCAAAGGAGACAAATGGCTTGTGCTAGGTCTGTCTGCAAGAGGAGAAAGGACATGGACTTGAAAAATATAAAGATAGATTGTGAGGACTTTGGTAAAAGGTTGAACTAATGCTCTCTTCCTTAGAATGCTGTGGAAGGGCAAAATATTAGAAAATAGGAAAGGCAACAAGATGCCTTGGAGAAGATACTTTTATGAAGACAAATTAGGAGAACATGGGTGAATATATCTCTGCAAGCAGAAAGACAACATTCCCAAGGCATCAACCTGTCCTAATCATAGCCAGAAAACCTATGAGGACAACAAAAGTCTAATAGCTCTTACAAGTTTGTGGGGGCCAGTGGGCCCATAACACAAGGGATAGAAATCCTCTCCAGGTTAGAGTGAACTACGACCTTTCCTAGGATGCTGTTTCATTATGCAAAATGTATCCCAGTTCTGCTTTCCCAGTTGGCCTTCCCGCCCCTTTATACCTTATCTGCTCTTTCCCCAGAAAATTCTCCCTTCCCCACTCTCCCATTGGCCCTTGTTCCCTGCCACTCCCCCAGTTTCCCCACTGGCTCCTGAACCCTAGTCCCGCCTATGTACCGCCCCTGTCCCTGATGCTTTCCCCGCCCCCATATATAGGCTGGAACTTTCCATCTCCTGAAGTCCTTTGTCCCTGGCGTCCTTCATGTGTGGGGGTGAAATAAACCTGTGCCATGGAATTCCACACAAGGACCGTTCCTGCCTCTTTGCTGTCGGCTTGTCGAGAAGATCTCCGGTGCTTGTGTGTGTGTGTGCAGTGGCTGCCAAGCAACTTTCTGCTGGAGTCAGTTTCGGGAGGTCATACCACCCCACCAGAACACCCCACGGATCTGACACAAGTTGAAGAAAAGGCAATTTTTTTTACATCATAGTAGGATCCTAAAAAAAGCTGGAATAAATAAAAACATGGTAGCTCTTGTCCTTTTACAGAAAAAATATTCCAATAACAAGAACATCAGGTAAGTCTCAGGACACTCATCACTAATTATAATCAGCACTTACTATCAGGATTTGGACAAATCACAGAATTTTCTGTGCTTCAGGCACTATTTGCATTTTCCTAATTTGTAGGGTTATTCAAGGATAAAATTTGACCACAAAAACACTGTGTAGGTTTAAACTGTACAAGAGACCAACTCAATGCAAAGCAAAGTCACATAGATGTAGTCAACGGGACTGTCCATTACAGCTTATATATCAGTGGGTCTAAGCGAATGTGAATTATCATAGCATTATAGAAAGTTAAGAGGCTGGAATGGACCTTAAAGATATCCAGTCCCAGCGCAACCTGCCATGGGCAGGGATACCTCCCACTAGATCAGGTTGCTCTAGGCCTCATCCAACCTGGCTTTGAACACTGCCAGGGATGGGACATGCACAACCTCCCCGGGTGACCTGTTCTAGTGTCTCACCACCCTCACACTAAACAAATTCTTTCTAATATTCAGTCTAAATTTTACCTCTTCCAATTCGTACCCATACTCTGAATCCTTTTGGTTTTGAAAAATCGTATTCATCTGATTTGAATTTAATGCTATAACTTCATTGTCAGTGTTAGTAACCAAAATCTGTCAAAGCAAGAAACTGAAGCCACTTTTTTTTTTAATCCTTTGCCCACAGAAAACGTGGCTGCTAAAATGCCATTTGCTGACAAAGGAAGATGAAATTAATTTATTAAATAGAATCCCCTGAAGATTGCATAGAAATTATGACAGGCTTAAGAATTTTCAGAGCTACAAGTCTTAGAAGATAGCCAAGTTCTCAAGAACAATGTAATCTATCTCTTCCATTTCTTGCATACATTGTATCTTCTTTCCATAGCTCTTTGTAGCTATTGCTGAGGAGGGGATGATGGCTTTGGTGGACTTTTAGTTCTGACCACTTGAAACTGCTTTTATGCTGTCTAGTTAAATAGGACTTTTTCCTAAAAAACACCTCCTGAGTCAAGTTAAATAAAAGATGACTAAAAATATTGGATTTTTTTTCTTAGCACTTTATTTCAGCATGAACTTTTACAACTTTGTTAGCTAAAAATTGTTCAGTGTTCTGAATGACCTGATTGGTAAAATCTAATTGATTGTCTCCACTCTCAGGGATTCTATTTTTTCTTTTTTATTCTATAACAGACTATGAAAACAAAAAGAATCAGAGTTGAATGGAACTTTTTTGGCACTCAGCGTACTAAAAACAATGCAGTCCAAAATGAGCAAAGTTTTCTAATTACCAGATTTGAGTACATTTAAAGTCTGAAAAGAAGCAAAAAAGAAAACAATTTTTAGCATTTTACTTTAAAATGTATATTTTTAATTAACTTTTGGCTTAAATTTTGGATTTCTGATTTTGTACTTTTTTTTCTCCTTTTTTTTTTTTTTTGGTAGGTGGAAAAAAGCTATCTGATTTAAAAGAGCATTTAGTAATTTTTTTTTTTTTTTTTGGCTGCTGAAAATCCATTATTTTCACTGGTTGGCCAAAGGTACTAGTCATGTGTCATATTGTGTGATAAAATGGTGTTAGTTGTATTATCTTTGGTCTTAACCATCTTTATTAGAAAGAAATCAATTAGAAACTAACTTAGCTATTAACTGCCATTTTACTTCTCTAATGCTTGCTGCAAGGATTCTTTTTCCACCTGTAGAGATTTTCAGGTGACATCTGTTCAGTTTAAATTATTTAAAATCCTGCTTGTCTTACTAGAAGATTAAAGAAATATCATGCCAAGGGAGATACTGATTATTATAAGGCTAGTAAGCAAATTTTTTTTCTTTTCTCTCTGGGGTTATTAGAAAAAGCCATGGCACAAAACGTACAAAAGGAAGTAAAATACAAGAAGTCGTGAATTATGAAAAAACAAATTGACAGGTTCAGAGTTAATGGTAGACTAATCGTTTATTTTATAGTTGCTGTGGGGTTTTTTTGTGTGGAACATTTCTACTTACATGGAACAGTAACTCTGAATATAACTGACTTAATATAGCTGTGTCCTGCTCTGCCCTCAGCACTCAAAGGAAGTTATCTGGAGGTTTTTTGGGTACAACCAAAAGAAAATTACTTCTGTAAAGCAATTTTAAAGCCTAGTTGGATTTAGAAGATATGAAATACGAATCCATATATAATTCATGCATACTATAGAAGCTATCTTTAGCTATTTGTTGCAATAAAATGCCAACTACCACCTGGGGGAAAAGGATACAGCTCCAGGGTCCTTGTTTGCGATGAATATAAGCGGGTTTCTCTCCCTCTACCATTTAAAAAACAAGCAAAACAAAACTAAAACCCAGCCCGTAGTGTAAAAACGTTGCGTGCTAAACCAGACAAGTCATTAGATGGTGCAGTCTGGAGTCCATAACTGCAGAGAACTCACTGTAAATTATAGATAATTTTTCAATCAAGAAGGAATGAATTTAAAGTACTGTCACATTTGTCACTAATGTAACTTAAGTAGTAGCAGTTCTGTAGGAAAAAAAAGAAGGATGGCACAGAATATTTGTGGGGATATTTTTTTTAACAAAGCGTTTCATAAACACCCTTCTCAGGAGTAAAGTACTGGTTGATTAAGTTCTGCAAGACAGTGTGAGTACTGTGCTGTTTACTGTGTCTACAGATCTATCCAGATATCCACAGGTCATTTTGCTGCAAACCTTATTTCTGTCCTTGAGGATTTCCTATGCCCCGGCAGAAGCAATCCAGTATTTTAGAGAGACAATCTTTTCTGATATTATCTCAGAATGCCTTATGGTAATGAAGACAGCTCCTATCATAAAGCAAAACTGCTCAGTTCATACAGTTTTAACCAAATCGTATCTGAAAGGGTTTATTGGTTTGCTAATGACATGCAATTAACTTGCAAACATTGAATGATTCATCCAGGATCAATATCACTGGCAGAATGGATAAACCACAAGACCAGACATTATGAAATGCTAATAAATGCCTACAAATTCTAAGCAGTCTTTTATGACTAATTCCTCAGAGGTATAATGCTGCACAATTATGTGCACTCCTTGTATGCACACCCAGGCCATGTGGGTTACAGATGGGAACATCCTCACTGGGGAGTGCTTGGACACCTGCCTGCAGGATGTGTGGTGCTGTGGCTCTGCCTGTACCCATCCTGCTCCCTGTGACCCTGTAAGACCACATCCATGCCCCTGGAGCAGGTCTTCCCATGCCAGATACTGAGGAGAGGTGTGCAGGCTGCCTGTCCCACGTGAGAGAGCTCTGTCTGCCCCAGGAAGGCAGAGGTGGTGATGCTGATGGGCTGGCTGCTAGCAGTGCCCAGCCTGGTGTGCTGCAGCTCTTCCTTCCTTCCCCAAGGTCTGCCACTGAAAACCCAGGAAGTATACTACCCAAGTAGTGTGTTAGGTTAGAAAGCCAACATTACTTTATTCAGTGCTGAGGAATACATGGAGGAACTCTTCACCTATCATGTACACTAATTATCAATTTTTTAACTATTTATACATTTTGGCAAACCAAGGGATTAGTGTTCATTGGCTACTGGTTACATAGTTCTCTTCTTAATTAGTATTCTATCTTCTGTAGGTTAATGATTCTCTCACTTCTTATCCTAATTAGCCCTCATGCTCACTTTCTTTCTTTTGGGTCAGTGGGTTTCCCGGGTCAGTGATCTGCGGCTCAGTGGTCAGAGATCCCCCTGTCAGGATTACCTTTTACCCACCTGGAGCTGATTTCAGCACAGTTGCTGAGTTGGTTTCATTAATTTCTTCCCTATCTTGGGAGTCCTCTGAGATGTCCTAGTGGCCCATGAATCCTGCCATTATCAGCGGTACACCCTTTTTCCCGAGGAATGCTAACTTCCTCCCCCTGGTCTGAGGTCACTGAAGCACATCAAGCCCTAAACTTTAATTTGACATGGACATCACTTGCAGCTTGCTTGTTAGCTTGTTTCATGGATTAAATCTCTTTTTTAATTGGAAAATACTTATCAAATAAAATATGCTTTTACTGTACATATTCTATGGGTGAACTTGTGCAAAAATAATATTTTGAAAATAGTTTTAAAAGTTTTTGTTTTTCTTTCAGTGTGTTAGAAATTAGATTGCTTTATGCTGATAGGACAGCCAGATAAAGCTAACATGACAGCCATCTTTACTGTTATATCTAGGGAATGTAAGTTTCATATTTCCCTTTTTGTATTAGGAAAATTAGAACCTTAATGGTTCAGTAATATGCTAATAATCACATCTTACCTTAATAAAATGAGAACTGCCCATATGATTTATTAGTAGGTCTTGATTACACTAAAGATTATGAAAAGTCAGGAAGCTCTGGAAAATCGCTGTACTATGAGAAATACTGTGATGCAAGCCAATTTTAGGGTCCAAAAGGTGTTATTTCCCTAATTACAGGTCTGGTGTCAGCACACAACATGAGGCCACGTTCAGATTTGGTTTAAGCAGCAGTTCCTACAAAGGAGCTGGTGCTAACGCTCTGGTTCTGAGCAGAGCTGAATTGGGATTCAGTACAACATGAGTTGATACTTACAGATAAGGGCTGGAATAAAAAAACAGTTGCCAAGCTATGTTTGTAATCAGGTCACAAGGGTTATGGCTATGCTCATATCTCAGATGTGTAGAAATTTCTAAACTAGACTATAGTTGGGTTCAGGTTTGACTCTGATTAGGAGTAGGAGCGTACCTGACATAAATTTTGCTTGCAAGTTTTGCTCCATCAGTTCTGAGGTCTGCTGGAATAGCTGCCTACTCTAGTCACATCTGATTCTTCTGACATTTCTTCTGCCTCCTCTGACCATGGCATGGAATATTTTGGATGTGCAACATCATTATTCTTAGTAGACTGATGCCATGATGATTTTTGTCTTTTCTTTTATACCCCTGTTATACCTTTTTGCAACTTCTGTATTCTTGGTGCTTTTTGCCTACATTCTTGGACTTGTTTGTTAAGCTAAGAGACTAAACATTTTAGAGGCTTTGTAGTTAGGGTGCCAGGGTGCCCAGACCCCAAGGTCCTCTCCAGAACACATTTTGTAAACTAAGATAAAACCATCCAGGGGAAGGTTCCTTGGGAAGGGGGGCTCATTCGAGCCTCTCATTGGGGAATTTTTGATAGATATGCTAATTAGTAAGACCTAGAAGGTAAGACCAGATATAGAGGAGGGATTGCGGTGGCCATTGCAGGGGTGCATGGAGGTGTATTCGACCTGGTCGTGGTGCACCTAAGGATCCTTACAATAAATACCAAGGTAATACCCTTTTCCCCTTCTAACCGTGTTCGCCTCTTGATTTTAAGACCAGGAAAAGGCATCAAGACAAGCTGGTAGTTTGCCTTCTGGAATTCCCCTTTATGATGCTGCAGTTTGTAAATTGTCCTTCCTACCACTTTTGCACTCTCATGGATCAGTCAGTATACACAATCTCAGCAGACTTTTGCATTAGGAACTGTCATACCGAATTGAGACTCGAATCAGGGAAAAGTAGTTTATCTGTAAACTTATTATAACTAATAGAAGAAAAATGCAGTGATGTGTAACCAGTACTGTTATAGGAGAGTACACTGACAATTTTAGTTGTGCTACCTCCAGTATCTATTGATACAGTTTCAGTATAACTGGATAAGCTGTGGAGTAGTAAACAAGGTTCAGAAAAGATTTATGTTTCTTCTACTTAGTGTTTCTGCAACACAAGTTCAATTTTTGCCTTAGTAAACAATTTATAGTAGTAGGGAGTCCACTTGGGATAATGCAGATTTTATCTTTGCTTTCCAAAAAGAAGCACAATAATGAACCCTGCTTTCACACTCCCAATTTAGTAAGAAAAATAAATAAAAAGAAACTGCAATTGTTAAAAATCATTTACTCAGCAAATGTTAATGTTACTGTCCTGAGTGACAAAGGTCTTGTGAATAGATCATTACAATATTAGCATATCAGAGTAGCTTCTTTTTCCAGAGAGATACCTTGCCAAGCATCTTAGGCTTTGATTTAAATTTGGCTCTGCACAGTGGTACCTTACTCATTTGTTTTTAATTACTGGAGTTAATGAAGAGAAAAAAACAATTTATTTCAAAATTTTAATCCTGTACTATTTTACTGTACAAGCACAAAGGGGTAAAGAAACCCGGATCTCTAAACACAGCTGTTCCTTCAATATGATTTTATTCCTCAAATATTGAGCTTGTATTATAATATGTTATGAGATGATGGAAGTTTCTTTGTCAGCAGCAATTTCATGGCTTGATATACTTTTTTTTTTGATCAAAACTGCATGAAAATCATGTTGATGGAATCATTTTCAAGATGCTCCAAAATGACAATGAATAAATCTATTAAATATAAGGAAATGGATCCTGAGACTTCAAAATAGGAACCATTCCTTCATGGTGATGTCTGATAATCTCTGTATTTAACAATCAGTCAAGCTTTCTGCTATGAACACTCTGATATTTTTTGTATTTATATTTAACATCTCAGCCTATATAAGGTAAATTCCATTGGTTTATGGATGGAATGTAACAATGGCTGTCAGCACAGATAAATACTCGGTTCATCAAAATCAAAATGTATTCATGTTTGTTTTTCAATTTAGAAGCAACACGGATGACAAAAGTCTAGCTCAAATAGTTGGTACTTTCTGAATTCTCTTACCCACACAAAAAAATAGAATCTAATAATAGTTTTAGGAGTATATCTCTGCTGGCAAAGTTTTAAGTCTTAGTGGCACATATTTTTTAGAAAAACAATCACTGACATGAGACATGAATCTTAAAAAGTATTTTCTTTGAGATTTCCAGAGTTCTGTTTCCATAAAATATTTTTTGGTGTGTAGTTAGAAAGATTCAGTAAAAAGAGAGGAAATCAGTGACCAGCACGGATCAGAGTACTGTATTTGCACTGGAAAAGTTAACAAAAAAAGAAAAAAAACCAAACCCAGAAAGATAATAGCTGTGTTGAATAAATTAAGCTGGTGAGAACTACTTGTGATTGGGAAAAGAAATCAGCAGCCTGCCATTAATAAAGGGCAGGGAACAGGGAGTAGTAGGAAAGGTAAACTACAGTGTCAGAGCTCCTCTTTGTCTTATTTCAGGCTGTCATGAAATAAGTTTTTCTCTTGAGGTTGCTGCTGGAACTCTTGATTTCCATTTTTGCTTAAAAATATTGAAAAGAGGATTTGGAGTCTGATCTCCCACTATTCAGGGAAAAAAAACACCCATGAGATTATGGATTTCTCTAAGTTTTTGTGGTAAGTTTCAAAATACCTTTTTTTCTAATGAAGAAGAGAATATTTCATGCTTAAAACATCTGAAGATTTAAGCCATTTCCTGATCATTTGAAGTTCAGTGATCTGTAGTAGGCTAAAAAGCTTTAGTGAATGGTGGGACGTGAAAGTATGGGACATGGGGGAGCAAATCACCTCGCAAAAAAGTGTTTTCTGTGCACCTGCCTAAGCAGCTAACTATGAAGATCAGAAGGGGTTGCAATTCTTGCAGCTGTGTTTGCTCTGTGGTGAAAAGGGACAAAGAGGAAAATGAGACTTAATCTTTTCTAAAAGAAATAAAAAGGTCTATAAAAACTATTTTTAAAAATTGTATCAATAAACAAGTGATGAAAACACAGCTAGAAGTAATTACTGGCCAGTAATATGCTGATCAAACTAAATGATTTACCATTCCTTATTTAGAAAAAATTGTCCATGAAAGAGGAACAAATCTTTAGTACTCCACAAGACAATTGTATCATTTTTGCTGTGGAAAGTTCTGAAAATGCATTTTTAAAAAAAAATATTATTTATATTAGTACTATAAAGTATGGGAGAATCAGATACTTAGATCATCTACAAGCAGGTATCCAAAACAGCTTTAGAAACATCCCAGCATGATCCTGAGAAGTAAAGTTTGAGCCGTAGTGGTGCCTGGAAAATACTATTTCAACTTTTTGTGAATCTATAAGACTAATTTTTTTTATTCCAAAGAGTGAAAATTAAAAGTCTTGTTTGTTTTGTGTGTGTTTTTAAAATTGAAAAATTATTTTTAATTTAATAGAAAGAAAAGAAAGAAAAATATGTATAATAGAAAGAAAAAAATATATAAAAATACTATGAATATAATGGGAATGTAAATCCACATTTCATTTTTTAGCTAAACTTTCATTTCCTTATATATATTAACATCTCCTTCCTTAACGCTATGCATTCTAAATGCTCTCATTGGAAATTAGGAATATATATTACATAACGTGTATAAATCTCTGAAGAGCCAAACAGGTAGTACAAGACAACCAATTAATTTTTATATCTAAAACAAGGTGAAAAGAAAGCAATGCCTGAATAACATATAATTTTTTTTGAAAATTATTTTAATTTGCTTATGTTCTAAGTGACAGCTGAGAATTCAAGACATAGATAGGATCTCATCTGTTTTTCTATTATGGCTTTAAGCTTTCTGTAAATCTTCCTTTCTTCATACAAAGCACTCCTAGATCAGGCCATTTCACTTGTTCCTTTGCATCAAATCAGGAGTGTATATATAATGTGAGAGCACTTCAGTTTTAAGTGAAACCTTTAACATTTAAAAAATTATGTTGCTATTAGATAACTTTAATTTATAAGGACTTTTTAATTATCTGATATATTTTTTAATTTTTCAAAAATTTTGAATTTTATAGCTTGTGTTTAGATAGTACTAAGAGGCAGTCCATGGACCATTCCTGATAGTCTGTATTCCTTCAGCTGCCTGAAATTGAAACTCAAGACAATTTGCTGGCAGAGATATAGGCCATTCTGTGTTCAGTTAGCATCAATACTTGGTATTGAGCTTGGATACATTTAATTTGTTTTGTATATAGGTGTAAATAATCAAACCCATACATACCTACATATAAAAAGTAGCCTAGTATGTGGCCACCTGAAATGGAAGAACTCTCACAGTGATTTAACCTGCATCTGAGCATCATGACATCTCCAATATAGCATTTCCCAGCTTCATACTGATGCATACGGAGGTATTATTATCCCATGTCTACAAACAGGATCTAGAGAAACAGGATATAGAGAAATTCTGATTGTGAACATATCTGCTAAAGGTATCACATGCTTGGTCTATAAACCTAGGTTCTGTTACCTCTTTTTTTCTTCAGTGTGGATATAGAAGCATTAGTGTCTGTCACTTTCTGTTTATCCCAGAAATTAACTATCAAAGAAATATGAAATCTGAGCAAGTTATTCCATATACTAAACACTCTTCAGAAAGGAGAACTTGGAAGCATTTAAAATGTATATGAACAGGTCTACGCACAATACATGTAAACATTTAAACTTTATTAAATTAAATATATAGGCTAAGCCATTCTAGATTTGGTAATATTATTAATTTTAATAAATAAATAAATATGCTCCTACTTACCACTCCCTTTTAGAAACAGAGGGGCAATACAAGAAGCACCTATTTTGCTAAACAAAAAGAGAATATAGGAGAAAATAATATTTTTCATTTCGTTGCAAACAAAAAATCTAAAATAAAACAACTGCAAAGTCATCAGCTGTGATTTTCAGCTTTTCAGGATGTTACTATTTGCCAGATTTTTGAAAGGCCTCAGTTCAGTAGCTGTTGTGTTTTTTTCTAAGTTTGGCCATAAACATTGCAGTGGGAGTGACAATATGCTGAGCTCTATTGAAATTTTGGTGGTGCAGAACAATTGAATGAAAAATTTTGGTCCTGAGCCCTGTAGAATAACAAAATCCACATCACCAAGCTCATAGTTATAGTTTATAGCACCTGGCTCTCTCTGGTTCAAAAAACTGTATATCTTTCTGGATATAAGGAAGCATTTAACCATATAATTCATCTCAGATATAACCTGGAGAGGAAAAAAAAAACCTGAGGTCGACTTTCTTACATTAACCAGATGTTGATATAAAGCATTACAAGACTAAGTGCAAATTCTGGAATGTTTCTAGTTAAAAGTGGAGGATTTTTGTTATATTATTTTTGTATTTAGTTTTTGGGGTTTTTTTCAGTTTTTAAAAAGAAGAGGACAGAAAGAAGAAAAGAGTTAAGCCAAACAGCAGATAAGAAACTAAGCTTTCTAAATAAGATTAGGGATGATGTCTTAAAACTGGAAAAGATTTCTTAAGTAATTGTACTCTCATTTTAGAAATGTTAGAAATTTTCAAAATTTTTTCTGTGTTGAATTTTCATAGCATTAAGGATAGAACATTTAATGCTTGCATAGTCCACAACATAAATGCTCCTTAATGCTTTTCCCCACATACATTTTCTTCTCATACTGTCTGCCTAATCATCAGCCATTGTAATTTATTTATTCTTCATCTGTGTTTAATTGGTGCCTTCACACCTTGAATATGAATGTGGTTCTGAACTCCTTCCTTTTTACATCCTTCCCCTTAATGCCAAAGCACAGGCAAGGACAACATTGATAATAAAGACTCATATGATAGAGATGATACGACTTTAAGAGGGATATGAAAGAGATCAAAAAAACCTTGACAAGCCTAATGAAAATGATTAAGAAACAATCACTTCACTCTTTTACTCATAATAAACTCAGAGACATCTAGTAAAGTTAGATCATGGGTTCAGAGCAAGTAGAAGGGATTTCTGTTTAATAAACATGAAACTCATTGCCACAGGATCCAGTGGATGCCAACTTTCTTTTTTTTCCATTTTTTGGCAAAAGGCTATTGTGTTACTTTGAAAAGATAGTGAGCAGATAAAGTGGAACTTGAAGAGAAAAGGACGGATTTTAGTTTCTGCTGAGTACAATCAGGATGGGGCCATGGGGGAGAAGACAATGGCCTTTTAAACATCAGAATCCAGCAGTAAGGTAGAGATAATTACTATCAAGCTACAGAAGGAACTGTTACTTTATGGGATTAAGACAATCACAGAGAACAATGGCAAGAATACCAGAAATCTTTGTTAACGTGAATATATTGTATATAAGTATGGCAAACCATAACAACCTAGAAGCAGTGTAATACCTCATATTCATGGTTAAGACAAAGGTTGTTGAGTCATTTGAATTGAACAAACCATTGACCAGTTGCTGGTCAGTGAAGAGTTAAAAGACTGCATTGTTTCTATTCTGACCTTCTAAAGGTGGAAATCTAAAATCAAAAGGAAGAAGACGAAACCCTTCACGTAATTTATACATTATGTTTTATTGTTTTATTTGTAGAAATAATTGTACTTTGATACATATGTATTGTCCTTTTTATACATGAGGCTATGTGTGCCCACCTCTACGATCAGGAGGCCAGCTTCAGGGAATGAAAGTCATAATTCCACAAACATTGCATGGGAATTAATTTTGGGGTTTACACATCTTTGGAGTCAGACAAACCAGGGAATTTGTGTGGCTTTCCCTATATCAGCAGAGCAGACCCTAAGATTTTTTGCAACAACCCCAGATCAGTCAATCAAGTTATGTGAGCCCCAACTTTGGAAATAACCCTATGCCATTATACTTGTCCCCCGGTGGTGAACAGGTTAACTGCCTTTGAAATGGAGGCTCCATTGCCTATTAATAAAGGGAAAATCTGGGGCTGTGGAATGCCCCCGGCTCCTACACCAAGTAGGGCTAAACAATATGTATTTTGCAAATTATAATAACATAGTAGGATTTCAGGGTCAGGATACACATAACACATCACACCAGGAAGTCAATGTCTTGCTAAACTCAGGGGAGACTGGTGTACCTGGGGTGATCTAGGAACGTATGCTATTACCAGGGTTTTATAGAATTCCGAAATCCGTAACTAATAGGCTCCTTGTCAATCTTTCTATTTTGATGCTATTAAGACAAACAGATTATTAAAAAGTATAGAATTATCCAGGGGGGCAGGAACATTACCTATAAATTCTTCCAACTACATGTGGCTGTGGTCCAGACAGAACCCTGTTTTAAAGGCTTTGAAAAGCATGAACACCCCCTTAACAAACCTGTTCACACTTGTCCACACAAGTCCAACAAGTATCAAAATGGCTTAAAAAATTTGCTTGGCATTAGATAACCAGCCTACCTATTGCACTGTGAAATACTCCTCTAGGCTCCTGGTATCTAGGCTGCTTGAAATGTTTCTGGGCTTCCATCTCTACTTGTAGCAAATGTGTCTGGTTTACTTAAAGATTATGGCTGCTTTATTGACATGAATTTGTGGACATACTATTTATTAAAATGTAGAAATACATTATTAAAGAGAAAGATAGAAAAAATTAAGCAAGTATTCACCAGTCTCCACAAAAGAAAAAAAGCTGGTACAAAGAAAATATTTTCTACGTGCTTCCTTACTGATTGTCATATACGCTTTGCAATGTACAAAGCTGACTATTCTTTAAATTCAATCTACCTGATAATTTACATTTTAACATGACCATTTGAATGATATATTAGGGGTGAACAAAAATTTGCAAATGTATTTCACAGCTCTTCTTTTCTGGTCAAGATGTTTCTGTTCAAGATGAACAGAAAATAAGCCAACAAAGCATTTTTGCTGTGATTATTACAGACCCCTGAGCTGCACACTACATTTGTAAGTCCTCTGTTACATCAGAAGGACAACTCACTGAAAATTCTGTTATGTTGCATTAAAAACATTTCAATGCAGTCATTCTGTGGTTAAATAGGATTTGGGAAATATTACATCTAATGTTAGAAAATAATTTTCTGGGCCATACTGGCTCATATTAGACTATCTGCCCCACGGTAAAAATCTGAGATGTCTTGATTTTCTCTTCATCCAGAATTGGGCATAAGAAAATGCGACTACTTTTATCTAGTGTTGAAAGAAGCCTGAAATGCAAAAGGTTAAGTGGCACATATTAACTGCCATTTATTAAAAGGGGTGTACACTGCTGAAGCACCTATAAGTAGGATGTAAGATACTGTGAAGTTCCTACTTCTATGCTTTAGGCTGTTTAGGCTGGTTAGACAACAATGAATTTTCTTATTCTATTGGTAGATTTATTTCATGTGATTAATAATAATGTAATGAAAATAATTCTCTAATTCGATTCAATTCTTTCAATAATATCAAAGTAAAACTAGAATAATGAGAGAATGTATATTGTGTTAATTTTCAAATATGCTTACAAAAAGAAAGGGAAATCTATTCAGATCAGGCTGAAGGAATATGCTAAGAATATTTAATTGAAATCTGTATATCTCAGTGTAAGTATTCTCAAGTAATACTTCTTGTTTTCATACTATACAAGCAGAAAAGTCCAATGCTATCGTTGATGCTTCCAGTTTAGGAATTCTAAGTGACTGTCAAACCACCTTGTCTGTTTTGCTAATGCACTAAATGGGGCCAGGTTTTCACCATTTAGACTTCCTTTGGAAGTTAGGAGGACCTGCTACCTAAGCCGTGCAACCAATTCTGATAAGGACCAGAATTAATAGGGTGTACTAATCATCTGGTAGTTATGTCAGTTTATTAACTCTGTACACAACACATGCATATCTAGATCACCCTTAGAAAATAATCATTAGACAAAGACTACTCAACAGTGAACCTCACACCATATCTGAAGAGTTGTATATTCTTAGAATCATATAGACCTGATGTCCCGGTTTGAGACAAATTGGAGGAAAAATATCCTCTAACCTAGAAGGTAGGTTTCAACCGCCCCGACCCCACCAGATTTGGAAAGAATTTTCCTCAGAGGAAAGTGAAAAAAAAACAGTACTTTTTATTTATTTAACAAGTAAAGTGCACAAAAGCAAGGGAAAAAAAAAAAAAAAAAGAATAATGCTAAATAATAAAACCTCTTGCTGTGGAAAGAACCTGAGTAGATTTCGGAGTACTTTGTGGGTGTGGCTTTCTCCTCTCTGGAGCTGGGGTTTGGCATGGGCCCCTCCGGGCCAATGGTGTAGGGTCTCCAGGTGTGTTCTGGTGTTGTTGAACAGTCCAGAAGAGAAGAAGAAGAAACCAAAGTTGCAGGAAAACCTTTTTCCTCGGTTTATAAAGAGAANCGTGCACAGAAAAAAAAAAAAGAATAATGCTAAATAATAAAACCTCTTGCTGTGGAAAGAACCTGAGTAGATTTCGGAGTACTTTGTGGGTGTGGCTTTCTCCTCTCTGGAGCTGGGGTTTGGCATGGGCCCCTCCGGGCCAACGGTGTAGGGTCTCCAGGTGTGTTCTGGTGTTGTTGAACAGTCCAGAAGTGAAGAAGAAGAAACCAAAGTTGCAGGAAAACCTTTTTCCTCGGTTTATAAAGAGAAGCTAGCTAAAAAAGCAAGAGAATGCCACTTTCTTCCCTGCTGCAGAAGCGGAGCAGCCGGGCAGAAG
Organism: Machaerirhynchus nigripectus; assembly: GCA_013397975.1. NCBI lineage: Eukaryota > Metazoa > Chordata > Aves > Passeriformes > Dicruridae > Machaerirhynchus > Machaerirhynchus nigripectus. The sequence continues at coordinate 481,560 of VZRQ01004580.1, read as the reverse complement.
AAGCCAGAGAGCTTCTCTCTGTTTTTGAACACAGTACTGAAGGAATTCCACTGGCTCTCTCCTCCATCTCTCTTAAAGGTCTGACTTAAAGCTACAGAAAAGGACACAGGATTCATGTCTAGGCATAGAGCAGGTGATAGGGGATACACAACATAAAGTCACCCCAAGACACGTGAGCACAACTGAATGCTGAATGAATAAGACAACTGTCTTTGTAAACCCTAAACCAGATATAATTTAAAAAAAAAAATCTGTGGCCTAAAGTTGTCTTGAGACATCCCAGAATTATTTCTTGATAAATTTTTAGATCTCTGGATCTGAGTATGGTTTTATTTGATTTTGAATCTGTTATTTTTTAAGCTACCTAATGCAGAAACATAATGAGGAAAAGGATGAGTTGCTTATTTGGGTTTTTTTCGTTTTATGACATTCGTTAAAAAATTCAAATAACTCTTCCCCGAGGACAGCAGTCTGGATAACTAATTAACCTCTGTAGATCATACTTACTTGTTACAGAAGATTCCAATATTTCAAAAATCAGTTCACCTTTTATATTTTCCTGAGTCATCTCTTTGTTTCAAAGAACGTGTTTCTCTGCTTGTGTGGCTTCAGAAGGTAAATCTTCCACTTTCCCTTCCTAGTAGTTGCTTGGCAAGGGTGACCATTAAAAGTTACTGTTGAGTGTCCTACTAGAGTTTAATTATTGCACAAAACCCATGAGAAGGAACGGCCTCTAGGGGAATAGCACATACACAGCTCAATAATCCTAATCAATCTAATTAAATTTCTGTGAAATAAGCATTTTTAAAAGATTTCCAGAGGTCTGGTAAGTTTGTCTTATTGTTTAGTGTTGCAGGCACTATCTTTAATCAGGGAATGTTTCTCAAATGTTGCAATGAATAATACATTAGATTTGAATGTGAAAGTCGTTGCACAAAACCACTGCAATGGCAGAGCAGAGAATGCTTTCCTTTTGAGAGCAGACTTGTGGACGTAATTTCCTGATGCCTTGTGATGGGTTGGCTGGACATGAGGTTCCTATCTAAGTTGTTCTATCCCTTCCCTCCTCAGCTGGAAAAGAAGAGAAAATATAAAAGGACAGTCTCATGGGTTGAGATAAAGACTGGGAGAGAACACTCATCAGTTATGGTCATGGGTAAAAAAGACTCACCTTGGGGAAAAATAATTTAATATATTACCAGTCAAATCAGAGGTTGGTAATGAGAAATGGAGAAAAATTCTAAATAAACACCTTCCATTCATATGTCTCTTTTCCAGGGCTCAGCTTCATTTGCAATTTCTCTTCCTGCTCACCCCCAGTGACACCAAGGGACAGAAATGGGGGTTGTGTATCACACGTTGTCTCTGCTGCTCCTTCCACTTAGGGTCATGTGGGACTGCTTCAAAGGCCTTATAGAAACCTAGGTAGCTGACATCAGACAATTCTCCCTTTTTGATCATTGTAGTCAGTCCATCATAGAAGTCCACCAGTTTGGTCAGTAACAATTTGCCTTTAGTGAAGCCATGCTGGCTTCCTCAGATGAACTCCTTGTCTTGTGTGAGCCTTAACATTTCTTCTATGAGGATCTGCTCCATGAACATCCCAGGCAAAAAGGTGAGGCTTACTGATCTGTAGTTTCCTGGGTCTTCCTTTATGCCCATTGTAAAATTCAGAATGATGTTTCCCTTTTTCCAGTCACCAGGGACTTTGTCTGTCTGCCATGACTTTTCAAATGTAACGGAGAGTGTCTGAGCAACATCAGCCAGCTCCCTCAGAACCCTGGGATGCATCTCATCAGATCCCATGACTTGTGACTATTGACTTTCATCAAGGGGTCCCAAACCTGTTGTTAGCTTACAGTGAAAGGAACTTTGCTTCACCCACTTCCACCTAGAGGTTCAGGTACTTGAGAGACATGAGAAACCTGACTGCCAGAGAAGACTGAGGTGGAGAACTCAATGAGTACCTCAGCCTTCTCCATATCTGTAATTACCACTTCTCCCTTCTCACTCATCGTGTGAGTTTACTCTTTCATTCTACTTGGATTTTCCTTGGGCTTTTTGTTTCTGACCTATGAATTTAGAGATTCCTTTCTTATTATTCTTCACATCCCTTAACAAGTCCCTTTCTTATTATTCTTCACATCCCTTAACAAGTCTCTTTCCAGTGGTGCCTTAGCTTTCCGTATCCCATACCTACACATTCAAACTGCATTCCTGCTCTTTTCCTGGGTCACATATCCTTACTTCCACTGGCTGTGCATTTCCTTCTTACTCCTTATTGTGAGAAGCAGTTCCTTGCTCAGCCGTATCAAGTTCTGGCCTGCCTTGTCTTACTTTCTAAACATCAAGATGAAGAGCTCCTGTGTTCCAAGAAAACTGGCCTAAAGTTCTTGCTTCTGTCTTTATTATTTGCCAGGTCCCTGTTCCTCAAGATCATGAACTCAACCAGGGCACAGTCGCTACAGCCTGGGCTGCCACCAATTTAAACCTCTTTAATGAGTTCAGGTGAACTCCTGAGCACCTGGTCTGGTAACGCTTCTTCTCTGGTTGGTTTGTGTAACGATTGGACCAGAAAATTACCTTTGATGCACTCCAAGAGCCCCCTGGATTTCTTTTCAATCTAGCCAGGTATATTGCTTTTTCAGCAAACATCCAGTTGGTTGAAATGCCATGTTAGGTTGAACAGTTGGTTCCTGAAGGACTGCACTCATTGAAAGGGACTATGCTGAAGCAGTTTGTTAAAAACTGCAGCCCATGGGAAGGACTTATGCTGGCAAAGCTGTTGAAGGACTGTCTTTCATGGGAGGGATCCCATGCTGGGGCAGGGGAAGAGTGTGACAAGTCCTCCCACTGAGGAGGAAGGAGCAGCAGAGTCAATGTGTGACGTGACTGCAAACCCCATTCCCCATCCCCCTGCACTGCTGGAGGGAAGAAGGTTAGGAATTCAGGAGTGAAGCTGAGCCTGGGAAGAAGGGAAGCATGGGGGATGGTGTTTATTTAAGATTCAGTTCTATTTCTCATCCTACTCTGACTTGATTTTTAATGTATTAAATTTTTCTTCCTCAAGTCAGGTCTGTTTTGCCTGTGATTGTAGACTGCCCTCTACCTGTCCTGATGCCAACCCACGAGCCTTTCATTATATTTTCTCCCTGTCCAGCTCAAGGAGGGGAGTGATAGAGCAGCTTTGGTGGGCATATGACGACCAGCCAGCATCAACCCACCACAGAAACAAAGAGTAAAGTCACATGCAATGTCAAAAATTTGCCAGTGGCTAAGTCCTTTGTCAAGACAGCTAGAGGATTGAAGAAGAGAAAAGCTGACATGCAGAATGATGACATTGCACCAAACTATTAAATAATCCAACAGTTTTTTACTCTAAATGCAAATTTCTTGATAATCTTATTAAACAGCCTTATTAAAGGTGTCAGTCATAAGCAAAAATGAGATCGGCATAAGCAATCAATAATTAAAAGCAGGTGCTTTCTGTGCCTTTCATAAAAATGAAAATAAAATTAGAAAATAATAGAAAATTTAATTTTAATAATAAATGACATGCACATGTGGTTTTTTTTGGTTTCTAACTGATTTGGTCATGAGTATTTTCCTCTCTAGAGCCTTTGGTTTAAGGCATAACCCCCCAAGATGGCTTACTTTAAATGAAGTTACTTTTGCTCTTCTGCAATTACTTTCTACAGAAATTGTTAAAATGAGAGGATTTGTGATACTTGAATTTAAAAAGAAAAAACCCAAAGCAAGAAAAGCCTGGCTTTTACTGGCTAAAAGGTATTGAAATTCAGAAGAATAATGTACCGAATATAACAAGATAAAATTACAGGGGGTGAAAAAAATTCACATGTAGAAAACTGAAAGTAAATTCCATATTGCACATGGCAGCATTATTCAGTTCCACAGGATACTGACACTAGGTTTGGGAAATTTGAAAAATAGGTATTCCAAAATATGTATTTAAGCTACATCTTTCCTTCTTCCTCTTCTCCCTCCTTGAATTCCCATCTATGTGCATATTCCTTAGTATTTCAAACTAATGGTAGATGTAAATCGGAATGCAAATTTCCTCAGTTGAACTTAGAATTAAAAAGAGAACTTGAATTTTAGAACTTAACTTCCTGTAAGTTTGAATCATATTCCCATTATTCCAATGAGGATTGATTTCTATTAAAATTCCAGCCCATTTTAGTCTTTGTAATGAGCCTAAAATAGCTGCCAGCTTGCAGTGCTGGAATTAATGATAATCGAATATAACACAAAATGTATTTCCATATTTTGTATTGCTTAAATGATTTCATCTCAGATGTAGTATGATTCTTTTTAGAGATGACTACTTCTATTTAATCTCCTTTCCAATTTTAATTTGAATTTCATATTGTTCCTGACTGTTTAATGAATATTTTGGGACATGGCCATAGTGTTGTTAATTATACCGGAGACTGAGTATAATTAATTCTTTTGGACCCAAAGTCAGCTAGTTAATCGATTTCTGATGAAACTGAAGATTAAACACAGATACTTCACTTCTTCCTTCATTCATTTTAATTTTTCCCCCTTTGAATTCCATCAGATTACTTTGGGAAGTCATTTCTGGCAAATCAATTTGTGGACCCATTTGGGGTATTATCCAGATGTTAATAGACAGATGATCCACTCAGGTCAGGCACCTTCCTATCAATTTTTTTTTTTAATTTTTAAAGAAAACCTTTTGATTCTTTTCAGTAGATTTACTAGCTTTATTTTTAATTCATATTTAAATGATTCTTTACTGCCTATTAACAGAATAAAAAGGGATCCTCAAAAGAGTTCTCTGTACACCAGACTATTCACAAAATGCAAACACTGTAGTGAGGTAGAAGACATTCCTCGTATTAGTGAGGCATTAACTCATGTGGCTACGTTTGATTTTAGGCAATGGCCTGTAAAGGCTCAAATGAAAAAGAAAAAAATACATTAGTATGTCCAGGAGTTGCTGTCACATTTTCTCCCCCTTCCATGCTATAAATAATGGTATATTTTAATTTTTGATGGTGAGAAAAACCCTAAAGGCTATAAAGAGATAATCAAAAAAAGGACAATTAAAAAACTTAAAATAGAAGGAGGACTTCCAGTCAATGAGGGAAACCTTGTGCATTTTTCATTTATTAGTTTAGTACTACAATAACAGTTCTAATTTGCTACTTTCATACTGCAATGGCTCATGATCCAAATGAACTCTTGCACTGTATTCAATATCCTAAGACAGCTTTTATCGCTGTTAATTTATAGGCAAGTGAGAAAAAAGAATGTGTGCCAGGTGATTTGTTATCTATAATTTCTGGAAAACTAGGGCCAACAATAAAATATTTAACAATGGCTGCTTACATAAATTAATCCTTTTTGGACAAGATGTGTAAACATATAATTCAAACTCCTCAGCACCTGAGCAATTTATATGTTAAATTTATATTAAATGCATTACTGAATAAAATATTTTCTGTTTCTCAGACAAATATCAGATGTGCATGTTCTTTATTAGGAATTATACTGTTTAACATTCAAACAGGAACTTTGTCAGTCTGAAAAAACAAAGACTTCACCAGATTAAAAGCTATTCTGTTTGTAATTAATGTTCTTTGGTATAATTTTGGCAAACTTTCTGCATGTTTATAGCTGTCAGTGGTTAACCTGAAATTTTGTTCCCGCAGAACTTAACTTTACATTTTAAATGAAGCAAAATGTTAGTAGTTTATCATAATACTAAGACTTTCTAAGTTCAGCTTTCTTTTAAGGGAAATGTGAGTAAGTATTAAACAGCAATTAAAATGTAAGAGGAAAAAACTTCAAAATTTTGCATCTAAGTTTCACATTATAGAACTGCATAGTGCTAGGTAAGGAAAGCATTTGGTCTCAGAATTATGATAGGAAGAGAAGCCTAATGAGAGTAATGAGGGATGTTTGGACTCGTGAATAGCTCCACTTATCATGAAAACATTTATCTTCAAGACTTGCTCTAGGAGATCATAAAGACAACCATCAATTGTTCTAGGCTAAAAACAGCTTACTCTAAATAGTTGTCTAAGCTATCTGAATCTGGGCAGATTAAAATGTTAGAATATAGAATGCCTCTTTACAACCTTCTTATTCCTGAGGTCTAAACAATGTGTGAGTAGGTGATTACGTCTTGAAGTCTACACATTAATTCTTGATGTGTTATAAAACGGAAATTTAGTCCTGTCTCTAGAAAAACATGTGTTCTTCCATAGTGTTTGGGTGGTTTGACTGGACACTACTACGGCCATTGTATTTATGAAATATTAATTGAATATTAAATTAGATTTTTTTAATTAATAAAATGGCAGGGAGATAATTTGAAGTAATCCAAGACACTCCATTTTATGGCCTGTGTTTATTCCTTTTCAATGGGAAAAACTGTTCATGTTTGTGTTACCTGTGGAGATTTTGAGAATCAGGGAGTTAGACTTTAAGTGCTGTTAAATTCACATTTGTAGTGACCTTTAAAGCTAGGAGATCAGAGAAGTGAATTTTAATGACACTTTTGTTTTGCAGCTATTCTCACATTGCCCAGCTATAAATGGACAGCTGATTGTATGCATAGAGTTACTGAATGTGAGATAAACAGCAGAATATAATACTAACTGTATTTTCCCCTTCCTTTTCCTTTCCACAGTTTCACCCCAAGTCAGTTTACTTTGGTCATATTATATTGATACCTGAACTCTAATGGACATCTGACCATATTATTAATTCAGAAGTACCTAATTAATATTCAGTGGAATAGAGTGTCTCTTTCTATTTCTATTCTTGGCTTTTAATATGTGTTTACCTAGATAAATTAGATGGAAATAGGAGGAGGATCTGCTGAGTTGTGGGTGTTCCCTTTTTAATGAAAGAAGCAAATTCAATTAGACTACTTATCATATAATCAAAACTGATTTACTGCTTTATGTAGAAAATGTCAACAGATAATATGATTTTATTTATTTACACCTTTCATAAGAGAAACAGAAGAAATCACCATTAATTCTAGCAAATATAATCAAAAACCAGTAAATAATCTGCTGCAGTAAACTTGCCACAATGCAGACTGCAATAAAGCAATACTGTTAAGACTCATAAACAAAGGATAACCCTCTGTCCTGGTGCTTTGTCTTTCCACTGCTGCATTTTCTTAATTTATCTCTCTAATAGTAATTATAGTTATGCTGATAATGATGATGATGATGATGACGATGATGGCAGCAGTGATAACAGTAACAGCTGGTGTGGTAGAAGTTACTGCAAGCAAAATTAGTTTCATTCATTTAAAAAATAATCTGATCCATCCAACTGCTGAATATTGCTAAATGAAGCTATTGGTTACAGTATGTGCCAAAAGACTAAAAACAAAAGCATTGCAAAATTCTGTGTTAAAAATGCTGAGAAGGACTCCAGATTTTCCAGCTACTTCTGTTGCCTGCAGCCAGCTTCAGACTTTGGTACATTTGAGGTCAGTGCTATGAATCTGAATATGTGCAATGAACTTTAATTTTGCTCTCTGGCTTGTTTTAATTTTGCAGATGCCAAATATAGTAAAAAAACTATATAAAAATCAAACTGTATACTCTGTCTTTAATTAACTCTTTGTTTCTTCTCTGCAAAGAGATCATGATTATTTAACGAGATTGTTGTACTACTGATAAGTATTTCATACCAAAGGGAACTGTTTCAAGGTTTCTTTCCTGATTTTCAGTTTTTTCATACGATGGCCTTAAATAGGCCAAAAAGATTATGGTCATATTTTCTTATGTAAAACTACACTTCAAGCTGTCTAACAAAATGATCCTCTGGATAAGGAGGGGGAAAAAACCAAAGAAACTCAAACAACAATACACTAGGAAAAAACCAGGCAAGCCAAACCAGAATCTAGACATAAAAATACATCCTCAAAGAGTAAAAATGAGGAGCTCTGAAGTTTATTTTCATAGACCACATGATTTGTTTCCTACACACAGCTGTTTCCTGAAATTTATCAAAAGCAAACTGCCAAAATAGAAGGATTGGTATTACTACCAGCAGTGCTGTTAATAATCATTTTGCCAACTCTAGATTTACCAGTCCTTCACTTTCATTATTGGTCCTTTAGCAAGAATTCATTCCTATGCTTAGTTCTTTACCAACATCACTCTACTTTTCCCCCCCCTAATTAGATTCCTTATTGACCTGTTGGAGACTGAAGTTTCAAAGATGAAGGTTTCTTGTGAAGAAGCATTTTTACTAAAAGGTTAAGTTGAAGGAGCATCACTATGTTACATGTTATTAAGCATAATGTTATAAGAGAGCTCCTCACTTCAAAGAGAAGAAATTGCCAAATATTCAGTACCTTCTCTCAGAATTACTGAGGGATTCAAACTATAACTGTGTAGAAACCCAGAAACCCTTCTATGGACACAACCTAGAATGCCCTGCTCCCAAATTCTCTGAACCAGTGAGACTTATCTTGACTGTCCTTATTTTGGGGATCTCTTTGGGGTAGATTACTTCCAGCATTTATTTCAGTGCAAAACTCACCTTCACAGGGATAGAAAATGAGTCCCACTAAAAGATGAAATTATAGCCTAGAGAAGAGAGCAATGTCCTGGAGGCAGCTATCTCTCCAGGCTGGACTGCACAACGAGTCAGATGGTAATTATATAAAACACCACTGTGAGTTGCTTAAAATAAAATTACTACAAACTTTCTGAAAGGGAAGATCTGAGCACTAGGTCACAACAGTTTAAAGATATCCATATTCCAAGAAGAAGAAATTTAGGCTAGTCCTTAGTTTTCTGTTACATTTATTCCTTATTAACGTGTAATTTTGGGGGGACAGCAAACTCTTTCCGCTCACTTCTTACAAAATCTGGCAGTGCTAGGATGGTCTTACAAATCTGGCAGTGCTAAGTGCTGGATATGTCTCATCCAGACATTAGCATACAAGAAAATCCTTACAAAACAGACAGAGTAACTTGTATTTCACTGAGAAACATATTTAGAAGCCAGAAGAGACTCATTGACAAAACATTTTTTACAAAATCTATCCTTTATCTGAACTAATTTTAAGACTAGCTGCTATTCAAAGCTTAAAATATTGTACCGATCATATCCATTTCATACAGAAAACTTACCAAAAATCTGTCTCCCATCCTAATCTAAATTTTAAGAAAAATATTTAATGAGTGAAGTCAGGACAGTGATTATAAAGGAATCCATTTCCATATGAGATGTGATGTTTGCATTTAATTTTTATGAGAATAAATATTGAACACCTGATGCTTTACAAAATTAATTGTCTGATGCTGGATAGATCAGCTAATATCATTATGGAAATTTCTGAGTGATATACTTGCAATTGTCATGCATATTGCAATAAGACAGTGCAGCGGGAACTCTTATTTGCCATGGTAACCATTAATTGGATATGCAGGAGGTGGTGTTTTGCTTTAAATAAATCTGACTGGGTCAGCAACTGAATGTTTCAAATACATGATTTGTACTTTACACAATTTTTCACTTTTTTTTTTCCTGGGTTTGGATTAATTTTTTCTTTGTATCTATGTGTTCCTCAGAAACAAATGGGATAAAATTGAGAGGAACCCTGGGACATCTTGTTTTATGATTATTTTTGTGAATGCACATTTTGTATTTCTAAGTCTGACAAATAAAAGCTGATTGTAATTACATTTGTGTTCCTGCCATGTGTTCTCAGGCCTCTTTCTCCATTGTTTCTTTCTCATGTGACTATTATTATGGATCAAATAGCGGCTTTGCATAAATCATTTCCATAAAAATGTACATTTGGTTTCTGATTTACAGGGAGTTTGACATAAGAGACAGTCTTTTTGCATATCACACTGGGATTTTGTGTAAAATACGTTGGGATGTATATATGAAAAATTAACTTCCAAAGAAATGAATCCTAAGCAAATACTCAAAGAGAAATTATTAAAATCTGAGGACAATGGATATTTCAAGGCAAAAAAATATGAAGTGAAAAGAAGAGGTTCATCTTTGAGTTATGCATTCCATGGCATATTCACCAATAATTTCTTTAGAAAGGATATGACCATTTCTATGTTAAACTCTGAAGGCACTTATAAATGTGATTAATTTTATACAAGAGAATAGTTGTGCCTAAGTCAAGGAAAATGATAGTATTCAAGATCATATTATTTTCGTTGCTTACCTGTGGAGGTTTCTTATGAGACTAATACATCAATATTCCCTAATATATTGATATGAATATATTAATATTTTCCTGGTTTAGGAAGGCATCTGGATTCAATACAGGACAAAAATATCTCCCTAATATTAGTCATTGAAGATACTGATGCTTCAGATTTAGTCCACATAGCTTCATCCTGGAGCATAGTCCAAGACTTTGTCAGATTCCTAGGCATGTCATTGCTCACAGACCCAAACCCAGCCCCAGAGCAGAATTTGGAGCAGGGTGTGTGCAAAGTACTTGGTACTCTGTGTGGGTCAATACCCAAGTTCTCTAGTCTGAGGAATACTTATTTATAACCACCTGCAGTCTTTGTTTTAAAGATGTGGTGAAAGTGGCATAGTTTTTGGTGCGGGTTTTTTTTTTTTATTATTTTTCCTGTTTGCTTGTTTTCCTAAGTATTATTATGTAATTTTTTAATATGTGTAGTCTGGTAAGTAGGTAAGTCTCCCAAAAGTGAATTTTATGCCATTGCTTACCTGACAGAACCCAGCAGAGCAGAGAGCAGACCATCATATTTTCTCTTTTTCTGTGGGAACCACAGCACCATATTCCAATCAACACACTGCTATATAAGGGGTATATTTCCTTCTTATGCAATACAGCATTGAACCTGTATATAGCCATAATGATGTTCTGAGAATGGTCTTTTGGACTGGGCATCTCAGAAGATACAGGGTGTGAAACTTACACTTAGCGTTTGAATTCTTTATTCCTTAAACTGACTTGAGTGTAGGTGAATTTCTGTGTTTTCCAGATTCTTTCCAGAGTCACAGCCATAATATTTTTATGAGAAAGATGATCCATTTAACTTTGGTTAAAAATATTTTCTTTTTTTTTTTTCCATAGACAGTAATTTTCAGATCAAGCAAAATGCTTAGGTGAGTTTAGTCTTGGTACAACAGAAACTGTCTCTGACAGTTTTGTTCCAAGCATAATGAGGACATATTAATTTTAATTGAAGTCACCACTAAGATGTATTGAGCTGAAATGCTGATGCAGAGCTACAATGGTCAAAAAGTCATGACAATGACACAAAAAATTCTGGGTTTAAGATAACCTGTCATGCAAGCTGTTATAACAGAATCCATCTAAAAATGTAAGCATAACCTTCTAAATTATTCCATCACATTAACTCTTAATTATCTCTTCTTGTCCATGATAACAAAAATAATATCAAGGAGAGATATGGAAGGAGCAACCAGGTTTAATTAAACAAGGAAATTGGTAGTAAATAAAACATTATATATGACCATTTTCAGCCAATGGAACAAATATTTATATTGAATTTACTGTAAGCTGGTCTATTCCTAAGAAATTCTGCATGTTTGAATGTTTTAGGTTTTTTTCCTCTAAAGTTTCTTATTCCTTTTTCTTCTTTTTTGAGGTATTATCAAATACATGGCCCAACCTGTGTTATAATGGATACCTACAAATCAACAGTTTCAAAAGTAGTGTACTCTTGGTTGCCTGGCTTACCTATAAACAATCAGATAATTAGCAAAAGGAGTTCAGCACAATTGTACTCTAACACACAGCAGAGGATCTCAATGCTTATGTTACATCAAAGATCTTAACCAATATTGCATCATTTTATATATCTATTTGGCCTGAATAGTGTCATAGTTTTCAATAATTCTGCAATGTGAGACAAGATCTTACTATTATCCTAGAGAGGCCTTCCATGTAAATGAAGAGTCCTCTTGATATCTTGATTTGTCCTCAAATTTTAAATATTCAGGAAGGTTACAGATATGTAATTGCCTGGTTTTCAGTCCATACTTTTAATTTATTTTCCCTCTAGAAAAAAAAAGGAAGAAAAACAGCAAAAGAAAAGAAAAGAAAAGAAAGAAGGTTTTGTTAAATTGTTGTTTTGTGTTGTTTTAATGCAGTATTTAAGCAAAAATATGTTTAATTTATTTGCCAGCTCTTTTTTCTGTGTGAAAGGCATAAATTCTTTGGGGGGTTATTGCTGTCATCCAGGCAGCAGTCATTTCACAGAATGTGACATTACTTGTTTAGAATTCAATAATGTTTTCTTTCATGTCAAACAACATTAAACAATCATTTGAATTTTGGTCCTTTGACATCAGTAATTGTTACAATTTATGGCAGATGACTCCTCAGATGTCAGAACTCTGGTCCAATGGAGAAAAATCTTTTTATTTTTCATGTAGATAACAACTGACAATCAAGATGATTCAGAAATGCCTATTACAGAGGAAATAGTCTTTATTCATTTAATTTCTGCATAAAGAGCTAGTCAGAAGTTTGATTGTGCACTCATTCATTTTAAAAGACAGACATTTTCATGACGTAAATTGGGTGCTGGTTTTCTTCACTCAGGAACCTCCTGCGTGGCCACCCAAAACAATCTTTCTTGTCTTCCTTCTTCTTTCACCGGGTTCTTGGTCACACCTTCATCACACTTCCAAAGTCAAGGACCTTTACACTGAATGCCTCTCTTTCATCAGGTTAATTTATTGGTGTTGACATTCTCACCCATTGTCTAGTATGAGTCGATGCACAGCTGATAGTTAGGGCTCTTTGAGAGGTGTCTAACACGTGGAAGAAGGGAAAAGATATTAAGGGAATCAATGCATTGGCCCCACAGCTGAATGAGGGTGTGCAAATTTATTTAAAAATGAAATGTAGATAACTGCTTAAATTTCCATATAGTGTTTGGGAAATTTTACAGAGGTACTGTGTTCTTCCCTTTATTTTTCCTTTTCCTTCTTTTTTTCCCTTCCTTTGCCTATCTGGAATGAGAATTACTTTATGATGCAGATCTTGCTACAGTCATGTTTGCCTACCTTATTTCTGGGTTAATGATCTACGCAGGATGGATTTCAATGCTTTTTAGAAAATATAGCTGTTCAAATTCAGAAAGGCTGGTTATTAGTTGCTGTAATTTATTAAGGGGATTATACGTGTGGTCTTTCATCCAGACTTATTTAACTTAGTTTCTACAGAGTTTTTACAAGTTAATTGGTTGTGACCCAGTTCTCCCAGAAGTGTAGATTTTTGAATTCACGAAAATGAGTTAGAGAACCTGTCGCCTTTCAACAGAAAATAGGTGTCTGTTCCTTGACCCTTTTGAAATCTCTTCCCCAATAATTTAACATGTTTTTTTAAAAGAAATTACTCTTTCAAAAGATACCGCATTAAAATTGTCACCATCTTTGATACATTTCTTGTTTCATTAAATCTCCTTTTCAGGGTTGCTTTTTCTTAGTCATTAGCCTCCTAAATTTGTGCATCTTTAGGACATTTTGCAAAACCCATATTTTTTCAGAAGTATTAAAAAAAAAAAAAAGGCTGAAGGCTTTTCTTTTCTTTGCATGTAGATAAGTAGTGCATATTTGCAGCCCAGATAACCAACTGTATCTTGGGCTGCATCAAAAGCAGCATGACCAGCAGGTTCAGGGGTCGATTCTGCCTCTCTTTACTGTCCTCATGAGACCCTGCCTGGAGCGCTGCATCCAGCTCTGGGGGTCCCAGCATAAGTAGGACACAGACCTAGTGGAGTGAGCTCAGATGAGGACCACAGAGATGATCAGAGGGCTGGAGCACTGCTCCCACAAACACAGGTTGATAGAGATGGGGTTGTTCAGTCTGAGGGAGAGAAGGCTCGAGAAGACCTTAGACGAGGTTTCCAGTATGTAAAGGGGGATACAGAGAGAGATGGAGAGGGACTTTTTATAAGCATGTAGTGACAAGACAAGGGGGAATGGCTTCAAACTGAAAGAGCATTGATTTAGATTAGATACTAAGAATTAATTCTCTTCTATGAGGGTGATGAAGCACTGGAACAGGTTACCAGAGAAGCTGTGGATGCCCCATCCCTGGAAGTGTTCAAGGCCAGCATGGATGGGGCATTGAGCAGCCTGGTCTAATGACAGGTATTCCTGCCCACAGCAGGGTATTGGAACTAAGTGATTTTTAGGGTCCCTTCCACCCAAACCATTCAGTAACTCCATGATGATTACTGGCTGAAATAAATATTTTTGTTATATTTGTGTCATGTAATTATTTTTTAATTAAATTTTGCATTAAAAATGGTTTTCAACACTTAAGGAACTGAGCCAGCCATCTCAGCCACACTGTGTACATGGCAATGAATATACACTTATTAAATTGTGGTACTGATTACTTGGAATATCTTATTAAAAACTGTTAAAAATGGGTGGTTTAACACATGATGTCTTGGACTTCAAGTTGCTCAGAGTGTGACCAAGAGTGAGCAGTTATTTCTTAAGAAAAGCAAAAGGTTTTGTAGAATACTGAAAGAAGGCCATGGTTGGCTTTCTCAAAGAGTATTCAGAATATCATGATATTTGAGGATTTTAAAATATATCTTGAATCTCAGTTTTCACTATTTACAGATTTCTCCAAGAATCGTCATATTTGTTTTTGAAGTTTGTATAAAAAAAAAATGTTTAGACTGTATATTTGAATTATATTGTACGATGGTAGAGATAATTTCAAAATAATTTGTACGACAACCTAAAATAGAATGTTCCAACCCTAGGTCTCTGTTTAGCCAGTCTGGTCTTCTTCTCCACTGGCTTGTCTTCAGGATCATGGGGATGGCCTGTCCCTGTGACTAAGTTTTCCTTCTTAAGGCACGTCCAGCCTTCCTGTTGTCATTTCCCTTTCAGGAATGCCTCCCAAGGGACACTTTCAACCATTCTGCCCAAGGTCCAAGGTGACAGTCCAAGGTGACAGTTCTTCTGACCCCCCTTGCTTGCTGCTACAAGAATCAAAAACTGTGATTTCGTGATTGCTGTGCCCAAGATGGCTTCCAACTATTGTATCACCCATCAGTCCTTCTCTGATCACAAACAGTAGGTCCAGAGGGGAATTTTGCCTAGTGGGCTTCTTCACCAGCTGTGTCATAAAGTTATTGTCCACACACTTCAAGAAACTCCTAGACATTTTCCTCTCTGCTGTAATGTATTGCTAGCAGACATCAGGTGGGTTTTGTTACAGAAACTTTTCCTTGTCTCTTATCCTGTTATTTAGGTGAGAGAACAAGGTGCAGTTATTTGTTCTCATTTCTTTTCAAAAGTGGATGTTAAGCCTGGGTGCTAAAACTTTTTGTCAGTCAGTTCTATGACTTGTTCCTATTAAAAAAAAAAAAATGTTTATTCTGCTTGCACCTTCAAATCCCAGAAGCTTTATGTGGGTAATTACATTGTATGTGCAGTCGAGAGCATGACAATAAGCAATCAGTCAATTCCATTATTGTGAGGGTGATACTGTGAGGGCTATATCCTATGTTGTTTGCTTCTCTGTAACACAGGTACAAAACACTCTGAGTTCCAGTGTTTTCCTGTTATTATATTTTAAATCAGACACGTAATGATGGCTTTATAGCCACTTGGAAGCATGTGTGCTGTGAATACAAACAACGAGAGACTAATAATTTTGTTTTAAAAAAGCAAGGGTTTGATTTCTAGTGGGATAAGCAGGTAGGAAGTTACAAAATTGTTCCTTTCATCAACAGTAGTAATAACAGTGATTCTAATCATAATGATCATTATGTGATGATGATGATGATGATGATTTTATTATAGAATATTATTTTAAAAAATTTATGCCTATGCTCATAATTTTATTTTCCTTTCTTAATTCCTCCCAGGAAAGTCAAAAGAAAGGACAAGAAAATAGTAGTTAAAAGTTAATATTTTCTTTACTATAAAAGTTAAAATCATCATAATTATTAATGGCTTTAAACAAGAAACACAAAATTTATGTAGAAATTTTTCTTTGACACAGTGTCAGAACTGTAGAAATAATATTATTTTTAACCATCTGAAAAGAGTAACAGCAGATAATACAGCATCCTAGATCTCACATTTGTGGAGTGCTGTGCTCATCTGTTGAAACAAAGCTCGAATAAAATTTGTTTTCCTTGACTGTGGGACGTTTTCTTCTGTGAAAGGGGAACACTGACATGACAAAAAGCCATCGTAATATTTCCTGCTATTTTTCTCAGAAAGAAAGAAGGTGTAGGCCTACCCTATTCTGTTGTAAGGGGTGAGCTTGCTGTCCTTGTATTTGCAACATTGGAGAAAAAAGACACTCTAGACAGAACACATGTGGATCTTCATATATTTTCATGCTGCATTATGCTGACAGCCCTTTCTCTGCTTTGCTAAGGACAATGTTTCACTCACGGACTTGTTTTCTGTACATATATACATCTAAAAATAAGTAAAGACAGTCAGGAACTCTTAACTTACTGCAAAACATTTTCCTTAGCATATATCATGCAGGGCCAAGATGAACTTCTGTGAAAATATTCTGGTCAAATATTCATTAGCTATCTACAACTTCACCCAAAAAGAGAAATACGTAACTTAAAAAACTTTCTTTGAAACTAAATTTGGAATAGAAATTTAAAATGAGATCTCCATTATGAGACCACGTAATCTCCAGAGATGAGACCAGAGACAATACCATAAAGTCAATGTTTTTTCTAGGGTGTTTATGTCTTATCTTGAAGTCTGATAAGCAACTCAACAGTCAGCTTTTTTATTCTCTTGAATATCAGAACTGGAAGACTAAATTATGTCCCTTGTAATGATTATCTAGTCCAATGCATAGTTTAATCATTTGGTACAAATTGTGAAATTTCCAGCAGTGCAAGGCTGTGTGTTCAATTTCTGTTACAGTAGGGATTTTTGAAAAGAGCTCTCTGAATTAAAAATACAGTATCTTATCAGTCGTGTATGACTTTGTAGTGGCAGAAATACTTCTCTATCACATTATTCATTGAATTAAAAAAAAAAAAAAAAGTAAAATCCTTAGTTTTCTCCCAAATGAAACAGTAAAAAATTTTAAAGGTGTAAGTGTGTTATTAGGGTAAAAGAGTTTGCATTTTCCTGTAAGACAATTTTTTTTTCTCCTGTATACATGCATGCATATTCTGGATTCTAAATGCATGTTTTGCTCAAGAGGTTATTTTCCTTTTTTTTCCCTAGAACAATAAATATTTTAGTTCCTTGGTCAAAATTCATACTCTGTTCTCATATTGTTCTTCCTTCATACATATATATATATATATATACACACACACATATATATGTGCATGTGTGGTGTTCTTCAGAGCATGATACCTGTACATCTTCCACACCTCATAAACTTGGCAAGAAAGAAAATTTTCTGAAGTCCCATCTTATAGAAATACTACTGTAGCTGAGTCACTGTTGCATCACTATAATTACAGCAGTTTACATGGAAGAAAATATTGCTATTTTCTCCAAGATGAAAAATGTTTTTCATTGCTTGAATATACTACTAATACTATGAAGAAATGCTATTTTAAATATATACTGGTTTTTTTAAAAAATAATAGAGCTGTCTTTAAGAATATCAAGGAATTAGTGCGTGATTTTTCTTGAAATGATCACAAAATTGCATGTTGAACACAGAAACCTAGATTCTTCTCTATGTTGACAATGACACAGAAACAACCATTAAGAGACAAAGCAAAAAAAAAATCTGCCTTTAGTTTCTCTCCCCTGACTTTTAAGAAGGGAAAGGAAATTACTTAGCAAAATACTTATTCTGGTGATATTTAAACTTTACTGAATGTCAGAGGGCACAAAAGGGTGTAAGGTTAAATGCTGCCTTAGGTACCCCCCTACTACCAAGTTCTTAACTGTTGCTCAGCACTCATAACTGTTGAAGATCATCTTTTTCATTCTGTTCGTTTCTGTCTAGCACAATTTGAAGAGCAAATATCTGAAGGAAACCCCTGGTTCTGTGGAATCATGAGTCCTAGATAGTTCTTTAATGATGTCCCCACTCTTAAGTTGTCTGTAAAGTTTCCTGCCTGTTCCCACCAGCAAAGCAATTCCAGCAGCTGTAGAGTTCAGAGATCTGCTGAATCAGGAACTAAACAATGAACTAAATGACATTATTTCAGAAAATAAGTTATTCCACTAGAGGTAAACTATGTAGGATGGGATTTTGTATTATTGATGAAGCAACAAAATCTTAAAACTCTTTTTTTTTCCCCACCAGTGTAACTAGGGGACATCACAGGACGAGGCTATTTACAGGCACAAATTGCAGGTGGAAATGCTATCGTGGTAGCAATTGATAATAGACTGAGAGATGCTGGGCTGAGAAGTGATGCACAAAACACTAATGGATTGAAGTGTGAATGAGAGACCTTCAATTAATTTATTTTAAAGTATGTGCAGTTAGGGATATAGCTTTTTATATATAGGACATTTATCTGAGAAATTTTGCTTCTTTCTTTTTGCTTCTTAGCTGCAGCAGAAATCAGGACATATTCCTGATTTTAAAACAAGACCAAGTTTTCACTGCACTGGTTGTGCATAAATAAGATACAATTACAAGTAATTATAATTTTCATCTGGATTAATATCCTGATTGTGAGAATTTTAATCAGCTCCTACATTTTTCATTTCAGAGAAAAAAGTTTAATATTTTAGTTAATTAGAACTGGGCAGAAACTAAAAGTAATATTGAAAAAAATTAAATAAAGGTCTTAACTGTCCCCACCACCACTTTCTTCATATGAAATTAAATCTTCAAAAAGACACCAGAAGCACCCAAGAGGAATGAAAGTGTATTTCCTCTGAAAAGCAAGAATGTCCCAGATGCTTTATTCAAGCAAATATGGGTCGTGGCAAGCCAGGTCAGAACAATATATGATTCAAGGTAACAGAAGGTGAAGTGTAAGGAAGAAAGAAACAAAATTATTGCAATCCTACTAATAATTTTCTGTCACTCAATAAAAACATGTCAGTAAGAGATAGCACAGATGTAGCATCACAGAAAAAGTACTAATGTTCCCTTGTGTACCCAGCATGCCAGATTAACTCTGAGCAAGCTATGTTAAACCAGCAATTTGTGCAGTTAGGACATTTTGCCATGGCTGTCTTGTGAGACATCACGGAGCTTGATTTGAGAGAATCATTGTCACGCTCTTCTGGTAAAAACTGCACTTTTCTTAACACACCTTGATTTATTTATTTTTTTCTTTTTCTTTCTTTCTTTCTTTCTTTCTTTCTTTCTTTCTTTCTTTCTTTCTTTCTTTCTTTCTTTCTTTCTTTCTTTCTTTCTTTCTTTCTTTCTCCTTCCTTCCTTCTTTCCTTCCTTCCTTCCTTCCTTCCTTCCTTCCTTCCTTCCTTCCTTCCTTCCTTCCTCTCTCCTGTGTTTTAAATTTGGATTTCAAATTTACACTGATGAATGTAGGAAAAATAAAAGCAAATAATGTAGATATGATGATTGATTTTATTTATTTATTTTTCATTACAACTGTATCAGTGTCAAACCCGTTGGGAGATTGAAAACACAGTTAAGAATCCAACTAAGTAGCTGGGTCATTTTCCTGCATCCTTTTCTTTGCCAGGATGGTTTTCATCTGGCTAAAGCTTGGGAATGATTATATGGGTTGCAGCTACAACATTAACTGGAGTTTTATATATCCATTTTCAATGCTTGATTCAAAAACTAAGAGAGGTTGATTTACAAAGAAATGGAAAAGTTTAATGTAAAAAGTGGAAGTTGGAGGGCTAAATTTAGGAACTTGATACTTCCAAGTTGTAGATAGTTTTTCTTGATTGCAGGCTGAAAGAAAAGTTATAGGAAAATATCTGTGAAAAATGTAGTGTTTCAAGGAGAAAGGCGAGGACCATGACAAGAATTATCTAGGAAGATCATAGGGAAGCACTGCTCCTGAATTTTATTTTTTTTTTATTTTTAAAAAGCACTGATATTTGCTTTGAATTATTTTTTTACTCTCACAAAAGAAGAGTTAGTATTTGTTGATGTTAAGTTTTCCTAGACATGTATGGATGGCCACTGAAGCACAGAAATTATTTCTATTTTAGAAAATTGCACTTTCACACAAAATAATGAGCAGGATGCAAGAAAAATAATCAACTGTTCAAACTACAAATAAACTGAGACACCAATTATTAGCATTATGAAAATGACACTTTAAGGAACTGAATGCTTTATACTCTGACAGACATGACAATAATATACATACATAGTATGCAATTTTCTTTTTAAATAACACCTTTTCATAGTTTCTGTATTTATTTTTTTCCTGTTTTACTACTAGCTTCTATACAATAATTTTAGCACAGTGCTCTCTATGTTAGAAAGTTTACCCTTCATGTTATATAATCTCAAAATTTTCAGCTAAAATATATTTTTCCAGTGCCTGGGACTTCAAATATAATTTTTAATTTAGAAATATTTTTAGTTTTCACAATATCAAAGGAAGCCATGGGAATATAACTTTACTCCAAGACTGAAAGCAGGGAATATAAATTAGGAAGAGTCTTTTAAAGTTGTTTTGGTAGTTTTCAAGATAAATGAAAACACTGAGAGAAAAACATCAGTTCTTCCTTCCTACTTCTCATAACTAGCTTTTGTATTTAGGTTTGGTCGATTTTTGCAACAGCAAAATTAGTTGATTAAATACTTCTGAGTCAAATGACTTTCCTTTCATGAGTTCATACAGGTGCCAATTCACCTCAAAATCAATGTGTTTGTACTGAAGATTTAAGAAATAGTTTATATATTAGTTAACTCCATCAACCACACTTTTAAACTCTTTAAAATTATATTGTTGCTGAAAAGTAAGTGGCCTTGTATTCTTTTTTAAGATTTTTTTTTTTATACATGAATTGGTAAAAATTAACATAGCTCAAAAGAATCATAGTTGGAGAACAGGAAATTGCATTTCTCTATAAATGAGATAAAACTCCACAGTGGATTAAACTAGCAAATTCGAGAAAAACTTTGTTTTCAGAGCTATATCACAAAGACAGAGTGAACACGGTGTATTCAAACTGTGTTTTAAGAATGAATGGGATCAATGGCATTACTTCTATAAGGTGGCCTTGCTGTAACCTATGAAAAAGTTATGTTAAAAATCACTCTACAATCAATCCTTAAAAGTAAATATGTACATAAACCTTGAAAAGACTAGAAAAGGCAGGTGTATTACACACCATTAAACCTCCAAGTGTCTTACTTTTTTCTTAAGTAAAACTGCAAAAAGAGCTGGATTATCTTAAAGCATAATTAATCCAAGAAGAAAACAAGCAAACAAACATCCCCCCCCCCAAAAATCCCACCTCACAAGAAAAAAAATCCACCCAACAAAGAAGCAAACTGCAGCAGAAAAGGCACAGGTAAATCATCAGTGAACTTGGCCAAGTATATTAAATAAACACTTCAATGAGAAATTAAAACTGCCTTATATCTTAATGGGACACTGTGTTTGGATGGATCAAACATGCATTAGAGCAATACAGTCACCAGTAGCTGTCAGTTCAGCCAAATGACTTCGCTGCAGGACGCCCTCTGTGCGTCACAAAGCCTCCTCAAGTGACAAACGTTCTGCCACTTGCTGCAGATGCATGGCTATTGTGCACAGCAAGGACTAAATATGTCATCACAACCCCGTGTATCCCTAATTTGTACTGTCACGTGAGAGCTAAAACCTGGAATGGGGCCCTGAAGGCACAAGAACTAATGAACTCTGCCTGCCTTTGGAAGAATAATCCGTCACTGACATACAGCAGCCCTTTTCTTTAGAATGTGTTGATGAAAATTTTCTAATCTCTCAGGCCAAGTGACATTTTCTTAACTGTGCAAGACAGAATTTCCTCCTAATATTAATCTTCCCATAGCAAAATACACTACAGCTGGAATCTCCCGAGTTAATTTGAAGTATTTCTCATTAAAACATGGGAGGAGAGGAAGGAAAAACAAAGTAAACAAAAGAAAATGATTAGCCAGATCCTCCCTCTTTAGCTGTGGACTTAGAAAGTAAATATAAAAATGAGTGAAGAGAGCTATATTTGTGACATTTATCTCAAACCAAATAGACATGTGCATGGATTTCCATAGCAGGCCAGGTTCATTAACATTATCATTAATGTTAATACCAACATCAATTGACTAACACTATGATAATGCATTAAACTTTAACTATCCTTTTTTTCCCCCCAATCCTACTATATTTGGCACAAAAAATTTTAAGATTACCAGTTTTCTGCAAAAGAAACTATACCTCAATATAGCAAAACTTGAAAATCTTGAGATTCTAGGAAGGCTTTTTAAGAAAAATAGTTGCCCAGATTTGGGGTTTTTTCTAAAGTAAATATCCTTATATTTTTAGAAGGAGTTGGATAAGAGGTTGGCTTGATTTTTTTTCCTTGTTTTATGTTTTTTAAAAATATTATTTGATAATCCTGAGAAGATGAACTTCATGGAAGACACTTATGGGGAAGATTCTGCTTTCATTACCCATTGCCTAATCCATACTGCCCAATCCTCTACCATACAGGAGAGTTAGCAAGTGTCTACTGCATATCTGGGTCAGAAAGACTAAGGATGCTTTACATCAGGCAAAAGCTACACATGAGAACAAAACAAATTCCTCCCAGCTTGTTCATCAGCCTGACTCAGTTTATCCAGGTCAGGACAAAATATTGGCCAGTAACAGACATTTACTGTTTACACTGATACTCTGTGTCCCTCAGTTTTCTTCATTCAGGCATTTAGGACTTCCAGAACCAGCATCCAAGTCTCCATGTTGCTGTAGTCAGCAGCGGACCTTACTGCCAAGAATGTACTGATTTTTTTCCTTCCAAATGTGGTTTTTTTTCTAATGTGTTTAGCCTCCATATTACTGTTAGTATCACCTTCAAATCCTAGGCTGATGGCACTCACGTGATTTGATTTTTATGATGTAATCCTTTTCTTCTCTTTTGCTACTAACTCAGGTGCCTATCACCAAACTGAATCAGTAACTTCTCAGTGTAACAGGAACTGGAGCGTAGTCCTTGCTCCCAAAACTCTAGGTTATTTACATGTACTGATACTCTTTATTTTCTTATATACAGAGGGAAAAAAGGTTTATAAGGAGTGAATGTATGTGAATTTATGTCTCATTCCTTTTCTAGACCTTTAGCTGTCTCAGAATATCTGTCAGATCAAACCAATCTTTGGACGCAAAAGTTGGTCTACCATTTACATTTCAAAGTATGACTGGCTGTTGTGAAATCCTGGAAAAAACAGTTCATGCTAACCCTGTCAATCATTCTGAACTTCAGTATATTTAATTTCAGTTACATTTCTGATCCCTGCGATGAAAACAGTCCAGCTAGTTTTGACAAGCTGAATGAAGATAGCCAGAAATACAATAAAGCCAGAAAACTTGTGTTATGTGTATGTAGTACCCCACTCCTACACAGGAGAGAGCATCCAAGATTTACAGATATCCAGGTTTGAAAAAGAACAGTAAAAGTCAAAAGGGTTTAAAAAAAGAAAAACTCGTTAAGTTTGTTAGGACACTACACACCTGGCATCAAAATTGGCATATATTTTAGAAGAAGAAGAAGAAGAAGAAGAAGAAGAAAGAGGGAAGAAAGAGGGAAGAAAGAGGGAAGAAAGAGGGGAGAAAGAGAAAAATGAATGGGAGATGAGATAAAGGGGATCACCAGTCCTGGGTCCAGTGTTGATCCAGATGACAGGCTGTCCAGGGTTCTGGGGATGTGTGAATTAGCATGTGAAAGCCTGAAAAATGAAAATTTCACTTTAATTGGAGTGTGTTGATGAAGACCATTTTAAATACGTAATGGACTTTAAGCTGAAAATGTACATTAGAGTGAAGATTAAAATAATAATTATCCAGGTCAAGGATACCTATTAAATTTAGAGAATTGCTTATTACAGGGGAGTGCTTTGGCTTTGATTCTAGACTAAGGTCAGGTGAGACCATAACTGTGATCTTTAAATTTGCATTAAGGAGCTGTGTGTAAGTGATGAGTACATCTAATGACAAGATGACATATATTCTTGATAGCAGTAGGGTATTTAAAAGAGAAAGGGCCAGAAAGCAATACTCATTTCTACGTAGTTTTCAGAAGAAATGTTTAAACAGAAATCTCATTGAGGACTGAAACTCACTGAAGTCCTGGGACTGTTGAGTTGCAGCTGCTGCTGCATTATGGTGTTTGCATGCCCTTTTGCATTGGAGAAGTTTTTTCTCTTAGGAGTGGTGGCTCAGAAGCCAAAAATTTACCCCAGCTGCAGTAATAACCTTCCATATGCACAGGACCTTCAAAATCCAGCCTGAATGCACACTTGCTATTCTTCGGTCAATTCCCTACCAGAGGAAGCTCTACTTCACTGTTATTTCACCGTTTCACGTTCTCTAATGATTTTTTTATCTACCAACTTGTCTTATTTTTATTTTCTTGACCAAAAGAATGATCTCCCTAATAATGCTGGTACCAGCATGTTCAATCCCACCATTTAAAGGGCTGTTAAATCAAACGCTATGATGCCCTTCCCATTGTTCTGTGGGAACTGGTAAGTTATGCTCTTATTTTTTTTTTTTCTGCAGTTATGTTAAATGATCAGTCCTCACTGCACAAGACAAGAAGTATTGCACGTGGAGAAATTCTTATTAGGATGCTTTGTAGCAATTTCATCCAACTAATTTCAGTACAGACAGCTACTATTTTTTTGGAAGACTGTTCATCTGATCTTGGTTCTTCTGATTTCAGAAAGCTACATTATTAAAGACAAAAATTATCATGCAGACAATACATCCCCATTTTACTTCTATTAAGCTATTTTTTTAGTACTGAACATTTATTAATCACTTTAATGTCATAATTGCCTTTGCAGGCTTATGTTTTAATTTTGTTTACAATACACATTTTTTCAAAATAGCAAATTTCCTTCTTTTTTCTCACTACTTCAATGAGAAATAGCTGCTCGTTTAGAAATTAAAAGAAACAAAATATATTCCTCTTGGAAAAAGAAAAAGTCCAAAATTGTAATTTTTAAGTTTCTAATTGAAGTGCAAATTCAAAGGTTTCCAAAGAAAATTGTAACATTATAAATTATAAAATGTCAACGGAATATAATTTTTAATCTTATGGAATAAATGTTACAGGCATTTTAATGAAAATAAAACTAAAAAATAGTATTGTCAGTCTCCCAAAAAGAGAAGACATTTAGTTTGTACAATGTACACATTTTCAAGGAACTTCATTCTGATCCACTGACAAAAAAGCAATTTTTCATCTGTTATGGCTTATGGGTTAAGGTTTTATTTTTAATTAATCACTGTTTTTCTTTTCTCTTCTCTGACTATTTTGACTCTCTAACCTTTTTATGTGTAAGAAGCGCTTCAGCACTAGTCTTGAAGGCACTTTTTTATGAGATTAGTAGAAGTTTGTTTCCTGACATGCATTTAGAGTGTTACAATTTTCTCCAAATTTATTTGTATACTTACAGGCCAGCTCCCCATTGTTATCTACATTCATCTCAATCCTGTTTAAGCAATATAAACCAGGCAGGCTGTGTTTTGAGTTCTGCAGCTGGTGTTACAAGCAAGTGACTCTGTGAATCCATGCTTTTGATTTAATCATCTTGCTTTTATCTACCTTCAGGAAGAAAATGTAAAGTACAAAGTTGATATGGATAGACAGCTTATGCCTGTTTCTATGAATCTTATAATTATTCCTGTGATTATTCCTTTAATAAATACTAAGACAGGTTTGATATAAAAATGGTAGAAGATCATATGTCTGGGTATTTAAGGAAAAAATGCCAGCTCAACATGCCCTGAACATGCCAGCCCCGATCAAGTCCTGTACAACAAGCATACTCCCAAGCATGTCACAAGAAGTCCTGCGCCTCCTAAATCTTCCCAAGAAAACTCCTCTAGCTCAATAACTGTTTTAATTGCTTTCATTGAATGTTTATCCCAATGGGGATGCTTCTTAAAAATTCAACAGAAGTCTGAATTAATACAAGAATTAATAAGGAGAATTTAGTTGTCTTTTCATTCTTAAGGGTTCATCACAAACTTCTCTTTGTTGTCTGGGGTTTTTTTAATCCTTACAGCTGCTTTATCAGAAGTAAATGGTTTTAACAAAGCAGAGCAATACAAAGCAGTGCTGTCCTGACTGACAATATTTTTATTGCCTAGTAGTAAGTGACTGTTATCACATCTTACCTAGTCTCTGTCCCCTTCTATCAATTTGATACTTTGATACTATATTCTCTTCAAATGTAATAAATGCATATTTGAGTTTTATAAAGACTCCCTAAAATTTTGGTCATATGCACAATTTTAAAACATTTATTTCCCTGGCAGAATACTCAAATGTCAAACAAACAAAATGCAAGTTTTAAATACAGTTGTCAAAAAGAATGAAGTTGGGAGACCTGTTAAAAGCATGCAGCCCAGGTGACAACTATATAATTGCTAAAAGTAAGAATCTGTTAACAATGAACTATGAAACACTGATGTTATTAAAAGAAAAATAATTATGGTAATCAATAATGGTAGAGAGAGTATCTTCTCATTTGCCTCTGACTTTCAGACATGTACAAACTCTGCTAATTCTACTAATTAAACCTGTATTAATAGACTTGACACTTATTAAGTGAAAGAAATACAACAATGTAAACTTGTTTGTTTAAAGCAAAGACTAAGTAATACCAAATAAATTAGATTAGATGCGCTAATTGCTATTAGAAGTCTATACATTCAAACACTACTTTCTCTTTCTATATCAACATGAAAATACCGTCCTTTGCTGCTCAGTCCCAAAGTTCTGGATTTCAGAGAACTGTGATTATACACTCCATTTATTCTGAGAGTTGTGAAGTCTAAGCAGATCCAAGAACACCTCTCTGGTGAGCCAACCCAAGGGGATGGTATGAAGTTGTATCAGGGGAGGTTTGGGTTTCATATTAGATATTAGGAAAAGGTTCCTCACCCAGGGGGTGTTTGGGCACTGGAACAGGCTCCCCAGGAAAGCGGTCACAGCACCAAGCCTGACAGAGTTCAAGAAGCATTTGGACAATGCTCTCAGGCACATGGTGTGACTCTTGGGGATGTCCTGTGCAGGGCCAGGAGCTGGAATTTGATGATCCTTTTGGGTCGTTTCCAACTCAGGACATTCTATGACCTTTCAATATAAAACTGCATATAAATCAAAGGCGAATAAATGCAAACTGTTGTCACAGAATTTTCCAGAAAATACTTTTTCTTCAGGAGACTATTCATAGATAACTTCCAGATTCTTGAATGAATTTTTAGAGCTGAATTTCAAAAGAAATTTAATTGCTTTGAGGAGAGGTGAATTCAGGTGAATAATTAAAAAAAAAACAAACAAACAAACAAAAAAAAGAAAAGAAAAGAAAAAAAAAAAAAAACAACAAAAAAACCCCCAAAAAACCAGGAGAAATTAATTAGGAAACTTACAGAATGGCTTGGATGAAATGGAGCTTAAAGATCAGCTTGTTCCTACTCCACCCTGCCATGGACATGGACACCTCACTAGACCAGGTTGCTCAGAGCTCCATCCAGCCTGGCCTTGAACAGTTCCAGAGATGGGGGGCATCAATAACTTCCCTGGGCAGCATGTTGCAGTATCTCACCACACTCACAGTAGATTTTTTTACTNTGTTTTGGATGCAGCCCAGGACACTTTTGGCTCTCTGGGCTGTGAGAACACACTTCTGGCTCATGTCCAACCTCTCACCCACCAGCAACCCCAAGTCCGTCTCATCAGAGCTGCTCTCTATCTGTTCATCCCCCAGCCTGTGTTGATACCAGGGGTTGCCCTGACCCAGGTGCAGACCCTTGCACTTGGTTTTGTTAAACATCATGAGATTCCCGTGGGCCCACCACTTGAGANTAGTCTCCATCTTTCTTGCAGGCTTCTTCAGATGCTGGAAGGCCACAATTAGCTTGCCCTAATAGCTCACCTTTTCCTTTCCAGGTGGAAAAAATCCAATTCTCTTTNGCAACCTGTCCTTAAGGTGTGGCAACCACACCACTCAGCTTGGTGTCATCTGCAAATTTGATGACAATGCAGTCAATCCATTAATATGGGTATTTTAGGTGAAATGGCTTTGGACTTATAAAATTTCTTTCAGATACTCAAGAAGTAAGTGATTCAGATATGCAACCAGGTGTATGTGCATATTCTTCAGATTCTGATACTTGCTAGTGTACCCTGCCAAGCTAATATTTTCCATGTCCCATGACTGGCATTATTGAACTAAATTTTTTAAAAGAATGAAGTCTTCTGGGTATGCTGTCTGGGTAGTTTTAGATAATAACCACCCTATATGTCTCTTTGTGGCTATTAATACAATTATCACATTCTGCTTTCTTCCTTGCTTTTTATGTTGTCTCCTAGCTCTCATATTAAACTGAGATCATTGACTGTTTTAAGCAGAAGCTGTTATGCCTATGTGTTCTATACGCCTGAGTCTTGACTTAAAAAAATAATGATTAATACAATATTACAAAGCACTTCATGCAGCATGTTTTTTCAATGCTGTCACTAACTACAGGTTATAAATATGATTATTTGTTTATATCCACACAGATACACATTTGATTTTTTTGTTTGCTTTTGTGTGAAAG
>VZRQ01004580.1:384890-452482 GCA_013397975.1 Machaerirhynchus nigripectus | reverse complement strand
AAAAAAAAAAAAGACACCACATACGTATTTTTCATACTGCCACTTTTTACCTGTAAATGCCCCCTTTCTCCCTCTGCTTACTTTGAGATCTAGTTAGGGAGACATTTTCACAGTTTATACAGTGCTACAGTGCTATTATCTGCTGATATTGGCTTCATGCAACCACAACATTAATACCAGGTTCTTTTAAATGTGTAACACATGGCTCAGCAATGGCACACTGCATGTCTTGACCAAAGTCAGGAACTCTGACAGCAGTTGGGATTATCTGTATTTCACTATCAGCCAGACAGCAAGTTTTCCCACATGGATATTGCTCAGTAGGGAAAAATTCAGGCTTGTGTGATCCTGCCTATGTAGTTTATAATCTTGAGCTGAACTAAATTTTTGACAAACAGTTTAAGGATCAATGAACCAGATTTACAGGTCTAGATGTGCAAATTTGATGTCAATTAGAGCTATCACTGGGGACTATTTCTTTTTTGTACTTCAAAAACGGGGTTTGTGTCACCACATTTTAGGCAGCTGAGGTCTAGGTGTCATCGAGGCCAAATATCTGAGCTCTCTTTTATGCACCTGAGAGTGAAAGATGTAATTTATACATTTTTTCCAGGACCAGTTTCTCCCTGGAGGTGTTTTTCTCTGCTGACTAGAAAGGTATTTTTGAATCATATCCACTAAATGCTGAGACTATAAATCTAAAGTGAAAGGAGGTAAATTCTACCAAAAGTAAGGAATAGCAAAATATTTTCTATGAAAATGTTGGTAAATTTTATTACTTTGAATAATTGTCAAGCTTGTCTGTGTATGACCTGTGTGTATTGTCTGATTGTCCTTGAAATGTGTGAAAAAGTACCTTCATTCTCATCTGTTCTTTTATTAAGACTCATTTCCACAGTGCAGGTATTTAAATTCAGGGAACTTCATAGCATACTCAAAATTAGTGCATGATTAAGCATTTTCTTGAAATGAGAGCCAACATTTTTCTCTCATCAGATTGCAAAAGGTTTAAACTCTGGTTGTCTTAATGAAACAAAAGCTGTGGGTATGGGAATACAGCAGATCCATTACTGAACGCAGCCCTCAATTTGTGCTGAGGATTGAATGCAATCTCTGTCATTACCACCATAGCCACTTTCCTTGCCCTCTAAGCCATGGCAGCTATTCTCACACTGTAGTCGAGTATGCAAAGCTAGTAGCAGCATTGCAGAGGAGACAGAGGTTACTGAGTGCTCTGTGTTATTAATTAAAAGAACTTCGTTTTCTACATCTGTAATTATTCTCCCTTTTTTCACCTGTAGAATTTTGTATTGTTCTATATAGTACTAACTTTAATGCTTTAGATATACAGTGTACATGCCATAAAACTGAGGTCATAGTTGCTTTCATTTTTTTACATCTTCAAACTTTGCTTTGAAAGCACAAGAGCCTGAGCTGTCACTGTGATTAATTGGAAACCATACTCCCAAAAAGGTGGAAGGGAGGTCAGGTCATATGAAGCGTAGGAAACTCACAGGCAGACATTTTCTAACTTTCAAGTGCTTAATGTTTCAACCCTAAAAATGTTGTATCTTTACAACATTTGTTGTACTGTGAACAAATGAAAATACAGTTGTACA
This sequence comes from Machaerirhynchus nigripectus, assembly GCA_013397975.1. NCBI lineage: Eukaryota > Metazoa > Chordata > Aves > Passeriformes > Dicruridae > Machaerirhynchus > Machaerirhynchus nigripectus. Next base: position 450,863 of record VZRQ01004580.1, on the reverse strand, counting down.
TGCCTCTGTGGCTCCCTAGCCAAGGAAATATTTTTTTTAAAAATGAAAGACTGAAATTCTATAATTTAAGTTCTTAAACTATCACCAGAGTCTCTAGATCTTCTAGATCCCTCAGCTAATGGATTAAACAATATCCCACAACTCCACCATATCCAGTGGATGATGTGATAAGGATTAGTAACATACAACACATCATTCCTGAGGCACACACGTTACTTGAGTTTCCTACTATACTCAGAAAGGACCAGAATCAGTAATTATGGATTTTACTTTCTAAAAAAGCAGAAACCAACTTCCCTTCATTCACAATTTTCCCCCGTCAGTCTTTTCCAGGCTGGTGCTACCTAGCTGCATTTCCTCTTAATTTGTCTCACCCTCTCTTCTTCCCACCTCAGCAATACTAGACACTTCACAGACCCACAGAATGGTTTCATGTTGGAAGGGACTTTTAAAGGTCATATACTCCAACCCCCTGCTTCTGTGGGCAGGGACATCTTCCACTAGATCGGGCATCTCAAAGCCCCATCTAGTCCGAGTTTTAACACTTGCAACTCCAAGTTGTTCATCCCAGGACAGTTTGAAAACACCATTTTACAATGCTGGACTGGCACTCACATTCCCAGCCTGTGTTCTCTGTCAAGAAGGGTTTTCTCATATCTTTCAAGTCCTTGTTTCTTTTCCCAAATTTCATATTGTACTTATTGTCGTACTTACCCCTTTTGCACAGTAAAGCTTTTCAATATTGCCCTGTGGTTCCCACATACTTTAGAGGCTCCTTATCCTATTTGTCTTCTATATTCTGACTGGTCTCGTTATCCTAAGACAACGAAACAGATTTTTTCCTTCAGCAGCTCTCTCCCTCCACAGTATCAGCTCCCTGTTTATAATCCATATGTTTCAAAGAGCCCCAGAAGCCCTGAACTGAATAAATCCCATTCTCTGGAATAATGAGTGAAGTATGTAACTCCTAAGAGGTTACAATTGCTGAAGTGTAAAATGTCAATTCGAAGCATTTGCAGCACCTTCTGAAGAGCAGGGATTTTTCAAAGGCATTTAAATTAGCTAAATTTTGGCAGAATTCCCCAATACATATTTAAAAAAAAAAAAAAAGTAAAAAAAACACAAAAAAAACAAGTGCTCTTGTCACAAGGGCATTCTTTCTTCAATCTAAATTTCAGGTCTAAGCTTTAATACTTGTTATATATTTACATATTGTGGAAAAGGTCTTCATCTCCTTGCTAGGAGACATTTGGAGAAATATGAACTTTCCTACAAGAAAGATCAGTGTCATGCTCCAGAGAAAAAGTGGGGGTCTTCACAACTTAATCTAGGCAAAATTTCTTCTTCATCCCATTTTTGGCTCAGCTTTTTGATCTTATATATGCAAATGAAATACAATTACCAGAAAAGCAATACATCTTTTTTTCTCATGACTGGCCACACCAATATTCCCTTCTCATCAGTTTACTTCTAGTCCTGATCAAAATCCTGCAATTCAGAGACTAGAAACATTTTGCAAAATGTCAAATGTTTTCATGATAGAAGAAATTATATCTGCATATATTTACAAAAAAATTTAGAGCATGAGATAAGAACATTTGTTGCATGATCCAACAAAAGCGATCAAGATTTATTTCAATCCTGCTTCTTACTTTAGCAAAGTGGGTTTTAGTATTAATATCAGATTGTAATGGTTTACACTGAAGGTTTTTATCCAGCACTTTTTTCATTTCTCTAAAACTACCTTTTTTGTTCTTTCTTATCACCTTGATTTTTAGTATCTATTTATCCTTTCCTGTCCTTTTAATTGCAAGCACTTGTGTTTATCCTGTCTTTTAGGCACTAATCAAAAAAACTTTTAGACAATCTTGCTGATTTTTGGCAGAAAAAAATTCTCAAATTGTATGGCACTGATGTATAGGTTTCATGGCAGCACAAACCAAATCACAGTAACACTGTTATGATGCAGCCAGATTTGGTCCACATAATACCCAGTTTTCTGGAGAAAATAATGTAAGGATTTTTTTAATATGATGATGTTGTAGTTTGACACTGGCCCAATGCCAGGCAACCACGAGATTCACTTGCTCACCCTCCCCTGCCATAGCTGGGCAAAGAAGAGAAAAAGAAATTAACAAAGGGTGCATGAGTTGAGATAAGGAAAGGGAGGAAACACTTCAAGGGCAAAACAGGCTTAACTTAAAGTTACAAAGTGGATTTATTACTAACAGACTCAGAGAAGGATAATGAGAAGAAAGATAAGCCCTTAAAACACCTTTTCCCCCCAGCCCCTCCCTCCTTCCCAGCGACAGCGCAGGGAGACAGGGCATGGGAATTTGGTCAGTTCATCACCAAGAGTTTGTTTTGCTGCTCTGGCAGAGGAGTCCTTCCCTGTGAGGCCGTGGGGTCCCTCCCACAAGAGACAGTTCTCCGTGAACTTCCTGTCATGGGTCCATTCTCACGAGCAGCAGCCAAACCGCACCTGCTGCAGCGTGAGTCCCTCCCACGGGCACACAGCCCTCCCAAAACTGCTGCGACGAGATTCTCTTCCCACGGGGTGCAGTCCTCCAAGGACAGGCTGCTCCAGCCTGGAAGCAAGGGCCCTCTCTCTCCACCGGGTCTTCCACTGGATCACAGCCTCCTCCAGGCATCCACCCGCTCCAGTGTGGGCACCTCCTGCACAGGCTGTGGGTGGATCTCTGCACCCCCGGTGGCCCCATGGGCTGCAGGGGCACAACCTGCTTCACCATGGTCTTCACCATGGCCTGCAGAGGAACCTGGCTCTGGTGCCTGCAGCACCTCCTCCCCCTCCTTCTTCACTGACCTCGGTGTCACCATGTTGTTTTCCCTCACATGTTCTCACCTCATCCTCTTCTCCGACTAGAAGCAAAAACCTCCCGTGACCTTTTTTTTTATTTTCTTCTTAAATATGTCATCACAGAGCCATTACCAACTTCTCTCATTGGCCCAGTTTTGGCCAGCAGCATGTCCATCTTTCAGAGCCATCAGAGACTGGCTCTGCTGGACATGGTGGAAGTTTCCAGCAGCTTTTCCCAGTAGCCACCTCTGTGGCCCTCCACTACCAAAAACCAGGCCATGCAAAACCAATACAGATGACTGTATTTATATACAATGTTGGTACACACAAACTACATTGGATGTCGAAATATTTGAACATTTCAACATGTTTAGAGAGGTCATAGACTTTCCCTATTTTTAAATTACTGTCTTTAAATTTACAAATTATTAATCTATTGTATCAATTACTATGTCTCCCTTGGTTTGCCTAGATTTAAATTAAAAATACATGAAAATACATGTATTTAAACAGTGATTAATACTTTTTTAACATCTGTACATATGAATTTAAATTATTTTCATATTAATTAAAATTCATATATCTATACACATACATACATTTGGTCATACATATATACAACAATATAAACACACACACACACAGTGAACTGCATTTACTACAAAGTTGAAAGCTTCCCAGGCTGGAAAAACCTATTTAGAGATAGGTTCTTCATAGAATTATGTGAATTTTCTTGTCTGGCATGATGATGACCTTCACATGTTTGTAGATAAGCTGCACTTAATGTGGGCACAATGATCTGACTCTCCAAACGGTGCCTAAAATGCTGATAGCTCTGTCCCTGAATGCAAGAAAATGGCACAAATATTTCCAAACAGTGTCCAGAGATAATAAAAAAATCTTTTTAATTACGATTTAGCTCAACTATAAGCCGAGGTTTCCGAACATGTGCTACCTAGCCAATTTAGTACAGCATGGCCATGGTGTACTTTACTTAAGATAAATAAAACTAAAGCTTCTCAATTAATTAGGAGTTTTCATTATTTCACTGTCAGACAAATTGATTCGGTTTTACACTCAATTTGATTTTGTGCTGGACGGCAAATGACTTGCTTAGAAAATAAAGAAATGTGGTTGGAACAGGGCTTTAATTAATTCTATTGAAAAATACCTCAAATGCAATATACCCTGAAGAAATACTCCTCCAACTATATTCAATAAAAGTTGTTTATCAAAGTAATTATTTCCTTTAGGGAATTTCTTAGAATTTTCTCTTTAAATATATGAAGGCTCAAAAAAAGCAAGCTTTTACTTCTATGACCTTGAAGAAACACCTTAGTACAAACAATTTGCTTCAGAAGGAAAAAAAAGTTGTTTATTTTTCAAAATATTTCATTGCCTTTGTTACTAAATCTTATAACAAATTAACCCTTGGATCTCTGCTAAAAAGCTTCCTGTTTTTATCCACAGTACCCCTTTCCAGTTATGAGAATGCATTACAAAGGAGATAGAATGCAATATGTAGTATAGAGGGTATAATAACTTATATGATGTTTATATGTATGAAGAACAATGTTCTTTTAATATAATAGTTGTTTACCTAAAACCTGCTGTACCTACACTTCCATGTAATTTTTAAAAATCATGAAATATTCTGTTAACATAAAGTACTTTCGATTGGTGACATTGATAATGGCAGTGATGTTGACTAACTTGTGTTTAATGGTTTGCTAGGCTTGGAGTAATAAATCAGAAATACATTGGAGTTTTCAGATAGGAATCCATTGGAGTTTTCAGAAAAATTGATCTTAGTATCTAACTGGGTGCACTGCAAAGGGTTTGAGTTGATGGTTCCCTTTAATAACTACTTAAGTAATTCTACATCAGAGAGGAAATACTTTCCATGAAAAGCTAAACTCAAAGCCAAAAAAAAGAGACAAAAATCAAGCCAGAAAAACACTGTTAAATTTATACATATGGGGAACAAAATTGAATATGACTGAGAACCTCGCAAAGATGGTTCTATATAAATACATATATGCATAAAGACCTTTGGTGTGTAGACATATATGCTCCATTTTGTGGATGAAGGTGACACAGCTGAAAAATCACAATCCTTTTATTCACTTGTAATGCTTCCATTTCGTGGAGAAAATTTCCTTCAATCTTGTTGAGAAGACTTCTGAGCAAATGGCTTTCCAAGTTATTTCATGCAAGTTACTGTACATTGGACAGCAAGACTAAATTTCAGCATGTATATTTACATAGTGCCCTAATGACAACAGAGAAAGTTTCAGGCTTCCTGTAACTGCTGAGTACTGCAGATGCAAACATTTTAATAAGGTTGATGGACTCCAGTTTTTTTACCTTTCCTTCTTTTAGTGATTTTCAGCAGAGTGTAAAAGCATAAAGAAAAAATCAGTTTTACTTAATAGCTCTGAATTCTTTTACCAGACAGATTTTCCTCTTCTCATTTTCCACTAAGATTTTTTCAGACTCAACTTCACACATCTTTCTGTGGAAATGAAATTCCTTGTATGTACTAACTCATAATTCTGAGGCTTTCTATCTACTTCTCCCTGATGCACTTAAAAAGAATAGGACAAGAAATTCCACAGCAAGAACCACACCTTCTTCTCCAGCTTACGGTGATATTTTCAATACTGTCTTGTGATTGGTGAGATGACATTTAACATGTTGGTTGTTTGGTTTTTTTTTTTTTACCTCAGGCAAGCAGTAATCCCTGCTTGTTACCCTCAGGTTATATATTTAATTTAAAATGAAGAAGAATTACTATATTCTTTTTGCCCCTGGGGTTTTCCAGCAGCATAAAATGTTAGCTTCTGGTTTCATGTTAATTCGCAAACACTGAATCTCATGGGTTTTTCATCAGAAATGTCTCATCTTTTTTACAAATGGTTTTCATTTTGCTGTAGATAGTGTCATCATCTCTAGTACTTTTCAAAATATAGAGGAAAACATGCTGATTGTCAATATTTTTTTGGGAAACACAAATTCATTAATATTGATGTATTTTATTTTCATGACTGAATTTTGAGGAAATAATTCATTGAGACAGTGTCTTGGAGTGTCACCCGAAAACAGATAGCATTGATGCTTCAGGCACTGCTCAACAATAACCAGTTATTCTGGTTCTCAGGGTCTGGGATGTGAGAAATAAGTTGTATGGGAAGACACAGTGTGTTTTTTTAATCATAAGGTAGCTAGGTTATCCAAGTTAACCCACTTACACTGCTGAATTGATTAACACAACTAAAAACTGATAGATTTTTCCAAGTTGTAGTTTTTTGTTTGATTTCGACTTTGGACTTGGGAACTCACAGATATGTAAACCGAAAAGGTAAATAATCTGCTAATTACAATATAATCTCTAAACCTACAAACTTTGACTCTCCCCGATTAACATTGCATTTTATTTCAAGTGTTCCTTGCTTTTTTCTTTCCCTTTTATTCCAGACTTAATTTATTAAAAACAATCTTTAAATGAGTATGTGAATATTCACGGACTTATTTCTGCTTTTACATAGCAGTTTCTTAGATGATTGAGAAACCTCTTATTAAATCTTCTCAGCCATATTTTAATTCTTACATTATTTTATTCCCTCCTTTCATAGCTCAAAACAATTACAGTGTCTCAAACTTTAATTATATTTATTTGCTTATTCACTGCAATCAAGGCTTGTTTGTTATGCATCTCAAATTTTACTTTTGGAGAAATCCATGGGAACTCAATTTCTGATATTTGTGGCTTCAAGATATACCTTTAATTATCTCCAAGCTTGCATTCTTGAAATATGCTTATCTATCACAACACATGTATTTCTGGTATGAATGAAAAATTAAATAAACACAATTATAGTTTATAAGAAAAAAAGTATCCTGGAACTATGCTTCTAAATGTTGAACATGTGAGGCCTGCCTCCCTTTGGAAAGGAAGGAGGAAGGAAGGGAGGAAGGGAGGAAGGGGCGGGGGGGAAGGGAGGGAGCGAGGGAGGGAGGAAGGCAGGGAGGGAGGAAGGAAGGAAGGAAGGAAGGAAGGAAGGAAGGAAGGAAGGAAGGAACGAAGGAACGAAGGAACGAAGGAACGAAGGAAGGAACGAAGGAAGGAAGGTGATCTTCAATGAGTAAAGGCTACAACAGGAGGCATTTTCTCACAGAATAACACTTCCTGCCCTTGGTGAAAATGTAGCTCAACCCATGTGTCCTAGGTTACAGTGCATGATGTAACCAATAGTAACAGTAAGCTGTTAAAGCAGGTGGGGCAGTGTTCATTATCTCCCACCATGACTCATCCCTGATAACCCCCTCCAGGGAGCTATCTCTGTTTAATGGGCTATCATGGACCTTCCACATGACTCATAGAATTACATCATCCCATTGCGAGATGCTCCACCCAGGGGGAGGAACCAAGCATTCCCATACAGATATAATCTGGGGTTTGGAACAGCACAAGCAGCCCTTGCCTACTGGATTTCTAGAGGACAAGAGCTACCACTGAACTGTCAGAGGAAGACCAGACCATTCTACAAGATCACTGCTTTAACAGGACCACTTCATCTGGACTGCTACCACCACCCTGACTAACAGGGTGTCAGATTGTATCCTGATTCTGTCAGTGTTCTTGTACTATTGCATTTCTTTTAATTTTCCTATTAAATTATAATTCTGACTTGAGATCTCCCACTGGTTTGTTTTCAAACTAGTACACCACGTAAGGGAGTGCCACGCATCTTGTGTCTGACTGGGAGGCTGTCTACTAGGTCATACTGATACAGTTCTGATAAAAGCACTGATAAGGCAAACAAACCCAAACCATAAGGAAGGTGCTTCCATGTTAACCTTGGTTCTGTTAAATCAAGCATATCAAGAAGGTGACTTTCAAGTATTACTAAACTTAGAGAACTGCTATACTGCTTAATCTGAGAAAATCCAGTTATTTAAGGGATAGTTCATTCATTAGTTTGCTTGCCTTGCTCTTTGCTAAAAAAATAGCTGAGCTATACTGAGCATGGCCTGAATTATTCTTAGCTCTTCATTGTTACTGTTATTTTTTAACAAGCATATTAATCCAATAAATATTTACACTTAATTGGAATTAAAAATTATAATCAATTTATCATGTCTGGGGTGGAGTTTATAATGGAAAGTATTCTGAAAGACTTTTTGAGTTATTTGATTAAAGCTGTTAACTGGAGTTATTTGAAATCAATTATGTCACTCTGATTTTGGATGAGCACAATAGTTGATTCTACCTAAGTGGTATCATTCAACATTAGTTCGAGCAAATAACAGGTTACTTTCTCAGCTTTACCTGTTACAAGATAATTGATTATTAAAATTTGTATTAGTAAGACCATTGGGTAAGCTCTTTCATGGTCAGTAAACCCAGTGATGTTGATGAAGTTCTATGAGGGATGACTTCTGCTTTCAGACTATGTCTAGTCTGAGTGATGAGGTACATTTTTGGTTTCACATAAGTGCTATAATTCTGGAACTTGCCCTAGCACTGATAAATTGGTTATGTGCTCAAGACTGGTTTATGAGTGATGGAATACCTTTTAGCTTAGCACAAATACTCTAAACCAGGAATTCACCCTAGCACTGACAAATGGGATATATTCTCAAGACCTGATTTGTCCCTGACGTGACCTCATTGACTCCAGTGTGCTAAGTAGATATTACAAAAACTTGACACAAAGTAATTATTTGTGTACACTTTTGACAGAGATTATGTAATGTGATCTTGAATTTGTAGAAAATTTTGTGTGAGGAATTACATTAGTCCCTAAAATTATTTGATTCTCAGTCATCTGTGGGGATTCTTTATTAGCACTTAGAAATTTACAGTACTTGAAACATTCTACAGCTCAGTAGACTTCAACCTTTTTCTGCTTATCTGTGTAGAGATGTTAATTTTAACAATTAATATTAATTTGAACAATTCTTTCGGCATTTTAGTTATTCTTTGCCAAGCTCTTTGTTGCAACTCAACAGGTACTCTCTCAAAAAAATAAAAGGAACCAGTAATTTATAGCAGGAGGTAATTAAATCAGTTCTTCTGATTTTTGCATGATCACTAGGAAAAAGAATTTACATGTGTTCTCAAAGGAAGGAATTTTCATGGCTATAGCAAAACTCACAGATTGGATATTGAATATTTCCAGGTCAAGATCTATTAAATAATGTTGCATGTCTCCCTCTGGTTTTCAGGCGGTTACACTCCTTGAAAAATGTCATGGGGACCTTCTTTCTCTTTCTGTGTTGAATCATTGCATCTTCTTTTACATATATACCTCTGGGTTTCAAGAAACTAGTCTGACTCTGATAAATCTTCTGGAATTGGCTTCCCCTCAGCTCAAGACATGCCATACTGCCACTGACAGATTGAATGTCAAGAGCTGTTTGCTTTGATCTACAGGTATTAAGGACTTTTTTACCTCTGGAAAAAGATATTGATGAAGAAGAAGGCTTTGGAGTGATTGCTTCCCAGGTAGCTTGCTCATCACCATGGTTTAAAATAGATTTTATTTGTGAAAGCATTCGTATCCTCTTTCTGTGTGGGGGATAAGATGCTGAAATGCACGGCTCACCAGAGTGCTTCTGTCTGTTGAATGAATGCAGACTGCAGGACCTTTGAGGTCCTCAAAGCACACCCTTCAAAGCAGTTTTGAAAACTGATAGACTTCCTCAGTTTTCAGATGTAAGGCTCTCTGTTAGGAAATTCAATCTCAGAAGAACAGCTTTTGGTTAAAGTAAAATATGAGATCATTTGAACATAAGGAATCAGAACAACAAGGTCAGCACCACTGTCACTCATTAAGTGTTGTCTTCCAGAATAGCAGCTTTTCTTTCTACTACAGTTTCAACAGCAGACAGCGAGGTTAAGAAATAAAGTAAAAAATGTTCTAAAATTCTTTTTGAATATTGCACCTTTTCACTAAATGTCTGTGTTATGTTTTTTACTTAGTGAGGCTGTGAATTTGCAAGTCCGGGACATTGTGCTGTTCTAAAAGTAGCTGTATAAAAATCACATCACCTTGTATGAAATTTAGCAGTGTAGTTTCACCTGCATTTTGTGTTTATGCCAAAGATAGATGTTTTAGTGATTAAATACACATAGATTTTACAAGGGCAGGTTGTTTTTTCAGTAAAAGACATTTGACAAGATTGCACTGTGGCTCATGCCAGTCTCTGGAAAATACCCATAATACTTGCTTTAAAAATAATAGTTTTCCTTGTGTGTGATTTCTTATATTTTAGTATAACTTTAAAATTATTCAATCTTCAAAAAAATTTCACTGATTTTTTTAAAGATTTATTCAATGTTAATTCACACATCTGAAACTAAAAGTTCCTTTGGCATATGGTACAATTGAACCACTGATTTACACTTTCTGAAACATGCAAAGACCTTCCAGCATTATATCCAAAACATACGTACCTGTGAGAACTTGATAATTGAAATTCAAAATTTCTTCTAATCAGAAAACATCAACAAATTTTTGAAACTTTTTTGTTGATATTTGCTTAAGTGAAAGATTTGTTGCACAAATGTTGAAATTTAACACCTACTAAATTTAATATTCCATACTACCTTATTTTTAAATTTAATTTTTAAAATTTAGAACTGTTGGGGTTTTTTTTCTGTTTTCACTTTTCCCTATGGTGCATTCTTCTTTTCTGATTTAGCTCTTCTTTTTCTTCATTTGAATTTTCCACAAGTTTTTTGCTTACTTTTCTGGTGTTTTGTTTTTCTTATTTTTAACTATTTTAGTTACAGTTTTTTCATTTTGTGATTGATTTCTGATAATTTGTCTTTTTATCATCCTGATGCCTTAGGTTTTATCTTTTATATTCTTCAAATACTGTATTGCCTAGTTGTAACTCTGAACTGTCTTGTAGCCTGTTAACTTCAGTTCTCTCATGTCAGCTAGACATAACACAGCCTCTCCGAGCTTGCTATTTGAGGACACTCAGATTGTCCTAGGCCCAAAAGGCATAAACTGGGGCCTCTAGAGAGGATGAGAAATTGAAGAAATTACATCATTAGCTAAAGTTTTAATTGGTGAATTTATGCTGATATACAAATAGACCAAACCTATAAAAGTGTGAAGAACTCGTGACTTGTTGTCCATCTTGGGGTTCATTTTTGGAAGTAGCCCTTGGCTCCCCAGGGGGTACCTTTGAAGGCCTTTCAAATAAATACCTACCTTTATTCCCTCACTCCTGTCTAGTCTCTGTTTCTAGGTAGCCACTCAAGGCATCATTCCTGTATAGTCATCTATTCTATTTTCCTTTTTAAAAACACACTAGAAAAAAAGTCACATCATATCCTTTCCATGACATTGGATATAATTTTTCCATATCTATAATGTGTAAATCCATGGTTTTACTTATATTCTTTTAAGAGAAAAAATTCTGCCAAGAATGCAATGAAGATGTTGTCAGCAGCAACAACGAAGTTGGTGCATTTTGGAGGGAATCTTTTTCATCATTACATTATTAACTTTATTTAATATTGGCTATGAGAGTTTATTTTTTCATCTGAAATTAAATAGAATTTAATAGGTTCAATCATGCTAATATAGTAAAATCTCATTCTATGAGAAAATATAGCCTTTTCCTACTGATTAGCTACCTTTTTTTAGAGTAACTGAATCATGGATTTATCTTCAAAATCATTCTATTTTCGTTTACAATTTTTAAAAAAACAACCCATGCGCAAAGTTTATTTCTCACTAGGAACGGGCAGTCTACTTTGCAAAATCCTGTCAAGTTGACCAACTAATAATTTTTAAAGATGAAGCAGGAATGTTCTTTTTTTTTTTTTTTTTCTGTTCTTTATATCAAAACAGAATAGCAACTAGCTTTTACTGCTCACCGGCCCAACATTGGTAGGAGAAGTCAAGTTTTGTACAACAGTTACAAAGCTCAAGACCAAAATATCATATGGGCAGAACAAAATTGTAGTAAACCAGAATAGTCCATTCAGGGTTAAGTGGGAACCAACTCTGAGTGGAAACATATCTTATTCTGCGATAAGATGAAAAGCAATTACATACACATAAAGAATGAGAAACAGCATAACACAGATAGCCCAGTGAACACTTAATGATGTTTGATCTGTCTAAAATCACAGTTTAATGAAGAGGAAAAGTTAAGCTTCTTTTTAAATAAAACATTCACATTTCCATTTTTGTCTGTGACCTTTTAGAATTAGGTGTATCATTAGTATTTTGAATATTCTGTAATAACAGACTGTAAAACTCTTAAGTTTGCAATCTCTGCATGCTTCCTTGTCAACTATAATGTAAAAGCTATTTTCCCCAAAAAAGTATTAATAATTAAAAAAATTAACAGTGTAAAGCAGCAAGAATTAATTTGTTGTTGCACTTGCATTTAACTTTTCAAGTCTCTTTATTGTCATAGACTAATGAATATTTGTCCCAATTACCAAATTATTGCTAATATGACATATATTTTTAAGCCCAATTCTATATTTTATTGCTTTGTTTGGACAATTCTCTCACATGTTGAGGACTATTATCTTCAAATTTGCTAAATTTGCATTCACTATGACATTTTGAAGTACATGGAATAAATGTGTCAAAAAAATACAAACTACTTTTTTAATATCTTTTACCAATGGGTATGAAAAATACAAGTTTGGGATTTTTTTTTAAGCTGTATACCATCTGGATGATTGTTGTGCCTAACTTTTTAAAACCCAGTTTGCATTTTTGAGTTTAGGTTGCACAACTTTCCTAAGACATTTTAATTAACATTACTTAAAACCATGGTTCAGACAGAGATAGATTTGTTCTAAATTAGCATTCTCTAATATGAGCAATGGATATATCAGTTTTAATACTTTTAGAAATATTTCGGTAAGATGAACTACATGTCATGCCTGATGTGGAATATTCATCATTAAATGCCTCCTTGTCATCCATATTGATGCTTTCACTATTAGTCTTTGTCTGAAAACTCAAGCTAGGTAATGTGACAGGAGCTCATGTTAAGAAGAATCACATTTTACAAATGATGTGGCAAGGACAGGTTAAGGCGTAATAGGGTTCAAATCACTGATTTTATCTCAACGTGCTCTACAACTTTACTTATAACAGGCAGCCTCTGTCTTCTGCTGTTTTGATGGGTGTTTGATATTCCTAAGCCAGAGTGAGGTTAATGTGAAGTTTGACTCTACTGATTTCTCAGCTGAGCTATTCTATGAATTAACAGGGTGATCCATCACATATGCATTATCACTCAGAGGTGTGCAGTATGTCCTACTTTAAAGAGCACATCAATTTATGAATCATGAAAAAAATGTCCAATGCCACTAGTCACTGGTAGGAAAGAAATACTAAAACTGACTTGCTCCCATTTGTGATAGTGATGAATGTGATGAATGTCCTTTGAAAACAAACAGATAACCACCCTGGCAGAAGCCTTCTCCGTAGCTCCTCAACTGCTTGAAGGGTTTTTCCATTCCTCTAAGAAAAGCTGGGTTTGCACTTTCTGCATCCAATGGTATGACCAAAACATATCCAAAATTTTTAAGCCATATGTTAAACGTCCAGCTGCCTGCTCAGCAGGAATTCTGTTGGTGCTGTCTTTATTAATGACTTCAAGAACTGTGTGGAGATAAATACAGAGCAAGAGCATGACCTAGCTTTTTTCAAGCTGTGCTGCCAGACTTTTTATGTATGTCATTGTCAAATGAAAGAAAAATCTTTCCAGGTCTCCAAAATATATGTCAGATAGCACCTGTAGTTCCTCAAAACCCTTGCTCTGTATTCCATGAAGCTGTTCTACCAATGTGAGCCACTAAAATACCAGACTGTCTTCTGGGGTGCAGCCATCACGACTGATGAAAGATGAACATGGATAGCACTTTCCAGAGTCTAAACCTGCCTGTGTTAGCAGTGGCATTACGAGATAATGAGCAATTATAAGGACAAAAATACAAACATGAAGTGTTTCTTTATGGACATATCCCTTTCTTCAGGGTTTGTTTTACTTACAAAAATATGCATCCAAACAAATCACTACAAGAAACAAGTAACACTGTCATGCCAGCTGAAATCAACTAGGCTTTTGATGCGAATATCACTGACTTCTGCAACACATACTTTACGAAAATGGATCGATGGGCTGGACCATGAGGATTCTTAAAAATAATCAAAAAAACTGTTTGGTCCAATACTTGGTTCATAGATATATTCTGAAAAGTAAAGAGGAATCTCCATCATTTATAATTGGCATTTGTCTCTGAAGGAATAATCAAGACCTCCAACAAGATAAAGATGCATGGAATGTAATTACGATGAACAGTCTTTCCTACTTGCATCACTTTAGTTAGCACACAAATAAACAATGAAAACCTATTAAAGCTTCAAATGAATTACAGAACAGAAAAACTTGTGGCAAAAAAAATTATGCTTTTTATTCAAACCATGCAAGTGTTTGAAGTGTAGCTAGGGAAAATACTAATAATCAGCACGTAAAAAAAATCACATAGATTGTGTATACAAAGTCTATTGTCAAAATCTCTTTACCTAGAAAGGCAAATGCAAAGCTGTCCTAAGATAAAGGAGGAATATTTGAAAATTTATAATTAAAAGATATTTAGAAATTATTCTGAGAATCATCATTTGGAAGAAAGTGATAAATTGCAAATACATATGATCTATAATAAGATATTAACATTTTTGTGGCGTCATAATTATGACATTAAAATAAGTTAGAAAAAGAGTTATTTATATTTATACTTATCCAGGAGAAACTTGGAAGTGGGTGAGGACTGTGGACCATTTCTTTGTCAGTGTTCATCACCATATTCTTTCCTATGACTCAATGCAACCTGCCCTGACCCATTTCCTTATTCAGAATTCTTCCATTATAACACTGATTTCTCTTCATGTAGCATTACCTGATTTCTTGCCAAAGACATTGCTTCTCTTTCCTCGAAGAATTCTTTATCACTCTTACCTGCCTATCTTATACCCTACCATCTGCACTTAATTCCTTAATTCTCCTTTGTTTCTTTGCAAAATTTCTAAATAACTATGTATACATGTATTTATACACACATAAACCACTTTAACCTTTCTTCTTTTCACCTCCCTTGCTTTTGCAAGACTCTCTCCTTCTTCCCCCTACAATAATAAAGATTTTGTAATTGCTTTTCAGCCAAGATCAACTGTAGACACAAGAAAGATAAGTAGGTACCCAGATAGCTGTCAAGGGTAAGAAAATGTTTCAAGTGGTACCCAGTTTACTCCAGAACACAGGAATGCTCATTTTTTTCCTAAAATAGATCTTGAGGAAAAGGTTAGAGTCTGTGAATAATGGCCACTGCTGTTACAGGAGAGCTCTCACTTTTTGCAACAGCCTCAGTAAGAATGACAAGCTTAGAAATTCCCCCTTGTTTGGCTTCATATCTCCAATGTACATTTCACATGCCAAGGTGAATGCAGAGGATCTGGGAAAAAACACATCTTAAAAAAAAACCTTCACTTCGTCCAGACTTCACCTAAAGGTATGAGACCACTGGCATTGGAATAACCTGTTTTTATTCACATTGATGTAAAAGAGGGCATTCACATCATTTAGGCAGATCTGAACTTCTCACAGTAGGATTGCTGCTTTCACCTTTGGCACTTCAAGAAAGCTGGAAAATAGCAGACATTTGTAAGACACCCACATGAATAATAATGGAAAGTAAGACAAAGTTAATGTTCTGCTTGATTGATCTCTTTGAGCTGTTCTTCCCTGTAGTAAACACTTCTCTTTATAATGTTTTCATATTTTTTCCAACATTTTTCCAACATTTTAATGTAGGCAGTAGTTTCAATTTTTAATCCTATTATATATGATTCTGTGAGATTTCAGTGGGTGTTTCTTTAAGCAAGCTCAAGGTCCTGCAGAATGACATCTTTCATTACTGGAAGTTTATGCCAACACATCTTTTCATCTTTAGTAACACTTCTTAAACCAGAAAGATTTAAATCAAGGATTTTTGTGAAGACAATGAGAAGTAGAATTATTAAAAAATGTTGTAATGTCAAAATATAGCTGCTCATGAGTTACTATGACACTAGTTCTTGAATCAAGGGGAATATTGCTATTCATAGGATCCATCACTTAATCAAATCTTATAGGTAATTAATTTTTGAGGCTTTGGTGGCATAAATCTCCAAAACCACGTGAAACAAACCTGCATAAACGTTGAACTACTGGGTGTATTCTGACTGCTAGAAGTGACCAAGTACCTTTCAACACTTAGCCAAAGTGTCTTCCAAATTTTTCAAGAATAAAAGGCTGAAAATTCAAAAAACGATCTGACCTTAACTAGTCCTTCAAAGACTGCCAAGGTAGTTTAACTATTAGTGACTTCTGATGCAGAAATAATTATTTTCAATTACAGTACTTAATTCCAGAGCATTGAGTGATCACAGATTTTTATATCTGCAAGTCTGAGTGCCCAAGAACACAACTTTTACTTAAACAAATTGAGCAGTGATCAATCTTCACAACAATTACACTCTCAAGAATTACAAAAGGTTGTTTAAACATGAAATACTTTATTGCCAGATACACGCATTAATACACTTCATAATTCCTCTCTTCAAGGCGTGGTTCACGGATTTGTTACCAAGATAGTAAACAAGTTTGTCGAGGATCTCAGGATTAATCACATTGTATTAATTAAGATGGTTAGATTATTGTGGGTTTTTTAGGGGTGAAAATAAATCTAATTTTCCCTAATAGCCAGTAGATAAACCTATCTGACCTAAACAATGTTTTTTTTGAATGAGATGAGCTATCTCCTAGAAACATTTTTACTCTCCTCTGGGTAAACTAGCAGAGCAATAAAGATGTTTTCTCCTGCCTTTTAGACATCTAATATTGAAACTCTTGACTCTGAGCAGGTAAAATCTGTTTTGTGTTTCAGATGCAGGTTTCAAAGCTTCTTTCAAGAAATTCTTCCCATAATGTAATTATCCCATTCATGAGGAAGCTTGTTCAGCTACCTACTCAGAAGCTCCACAGCAGTGATCCCATGTTGACAGCCTTTTTTTCCCTCAGGCAGTTTCTTGTTTTGACAGTCACTGAGAAAGGCTTCAAAATACGACCCTATTACCTCCAAAGACTTGCAATAGGGAATTGAAAATTAAAATTATGGGTTTTTTTCTTAAACATTCTATTTTTTTAAGTCAATCTCTGTACTGGAGACTTCACTAATCATCCCTTTAATGTAAACAAAACTCTTCAGACTTGTTTATAAGGCATGAAGAAACATAAACCAAGACAAATTCCTTTTTCCCTGGAAATAACCCATAAAATGTAGCTATGGGAGACTTTTCTGTCTGAAGTATTTCAGAACTGAAACAATTTATCTCCACAGCTATCAAGTCTCATGGCTTCATGACTTTAAAGAAGAAAAAGCAGTAAATGCTGTGCTTTTACCTTAGGTGATATGATACATCACCTGGTGTAGTACTTGAAGTTAGCCTCAAAGCAAAACTACCTTACTTTATCTTCACTGTATTTTTACCTGTGGAAAACTATTACATTTAGCTGGGCTAAGATAAAACAGATAAAAAATAAACAGCTTTTAGAGCACCAAAATCCCATTGTCACAGAGGAGCCTGATCTGGTTTAACTTTGTGCCAGAAGAATGGTGGTGACCATGTCAGAAGCATCCACCCTGTGGATATGAATCAAATCTTCTTCTTTAGGAAGCCACACAGTGAAACTAGGCCATTTCCCTCTGTAATGTGTTGGACTCTATGAAAACTTAATTTTCCAAAGTTCTAATAGTTTAAATGTCTGCAGTGGGGCTACTAATAGTCATTTGGCTTTTTTACTATCCTTCTAAATTTAATCTTCCATCCATTAATGAATCCAGAAGGAAAATTTAGTATTCAGTTGCTGATATTGGTATATTTTCCTTCTTGAAGGATGGAGTTACAATATCTCAAGTCACTCAGTTCAAGGATCAACAAACCCAGAGATCTAAAACACAGAGTCTATCATAATGGATCCAAGTTTGTTAGGAGGGCACTAATACATATAAAGTGATCCTTAACTAGGGAATAGAGTGTAATAGGAGAAACACAGCCTTTCCAGTCGGAAATACTATTTCCATAAGATGATATTTACTCATGCATGCACAGGTAAATTAAATCAAAGCAAAATTTGTTATGGGAGACTTGGTGAATTCTGTAGCCCAATACTATTCAAAAATAAAGTACATCAGCTTTTAATAAGTTATTGATAAACAGAATTTTCTGCAAACATCAACCATGAAATCACACAGCTGCAGTTGGTCATAAATGAATAATACTGCAAGAAACACCAAACACACAGAGGGAATTGTAAAGATTCTGCCAACAAAGTCATTGAATACTGTGCATGACTAAACCCCCACTAAATAAGGCGAGTCATATCCCCAGAAACAGAAACTCTAACCTCATTAAGGAAGTATAAAACTGTCTGAAGTGATGGAAAACCACTTTGTACTCCACCTAATAACACAACTGGAATCTACTTTGAAGGAAAATTGAGGCAAAAACTCCTGTACAAATCAGGGAGACTGCAAACAAACAAAGCACTAAAGTAAAATTGCCCAAAAGAAGACAACAATAAGAATCTGTAATACCCTGAATAGAACACAAGAAGGCACTTAAAGAGGCATTCAGAACTAATGGTGACATTAACTCGATAAAGGCATATGCATCCAAAGAATCCCTAAAGCAATCTGTACCCAGT
Source organism: Machaerirhynchus nigripectus (assembly GCA_013397975.1). Lineage (NCBI taxonomy): Eukaryota > Metazoa > Chordata > Aves > Passeriformes > Dicruridae > Machaerirhynchus > Machaerirhynchus nigripectus. The sequence continues at coordinate 432,244 of VZRQ01004580.1, read as the reverse complement.
GACGATGGCATCAGAGAAGCTGCATTTGAAAAATTAACACTCCATTACCATGGAATAAAAATGTTCACAGGCTGTATAAAAGCAAGACACAAAACTTGGCAGTTGAACTGCAATGAGAACCCAAATGATAAAAGTTGAGAGGAAGAATGAGAAGTAAGAGCACATTGAAACAGTTTTTCCTTGGCATTGCCAGTTGGAAGAAAAGCTTGGGAAGAAAGTATCTACTCAAATTCATGCTGTGAAGGTTTGATGTTTGTATAATTTGTTCTCAACATGTGAGCATCAAGACAGATAGAACTCTTTAAGCACTCATTTCTATCATTGTTTGCACGTGATTCAGGAACTGTCATGTGTTTGCAGCAATAAGTGTGTTGAGGATAGGAAATGTTTAGCTTGGCAAAGAGGAGGCTCAGGGGTGACCTTATGACTCTCTACAACTGTCTGAAAGGAGGTGGCATCCAGGTGGAGATTGGTCTTCTCCAGATAACTAGGGATAGGACAAGAAGACATAGTCTTAAGATGCACCAGGGGAGGTTGAGGTTGGATATTAGAAATTATTTCTTCACAGAAAAGGTGATTACATATTGGAATGGACAACCCAGGGAGGTGGTGGAGTCATGTCCCTGGAGGTGTTTAAGGAAAGAATGGAACTGGCAGTTGAACATAATTTATTCTGTGATTCTGTATTTTAATAAAATGCAGTGGATGCTATCTTCTTTGACACCTAAAACACATATAAATAATGAATATCAGATTTATATCTAAGATGATTTCTTCTTTCTTTAGAATATATCTCACCTGCTCTGACTACAGGTCATTATTTACTACTTCCAGTTCAGTAACTGAGGACAAGAGAAGACTCACTAGCAGATTACTAATAATGTGCTGCTTGCTAAAGGTCTGTTTTCCAAAATTTTTGCCCAGAATGAGAAGTGTGTCATGCCTTTGAGTAATTATTATTTAGAGTTCCTGTCTAACACAGTGGGTTTCACTAGTGTTTATTCTCTAAATGCCAGCAAGTCCTGGCCTTATTCATACTAGGAAAGCCTTGCTGAATGTGTAACAACGTGTCACGTATTAGTCTTATGCTCTTGGTATACAGCTTGGGTTAAAAAAAATAACCTTCAGAAGAAAATGTAAAACAGTCTGGTTCTGATTTTAGTTCCTCATAAAGCTCAAGAATGCTCAAGCATTTGATAAGAATTTTAGTTTTATTATATTAATTGCCCTCTTCCCTGTACAATGAAAGAGAATTCTTTCACAAGACAGATATCCACATGAAAATCATTATTTTGAGAAAGCTCTCACTAGGTCAAAATCCTGTTTGAAAAGAGGACTTTCCTGTCTTCTTCTTTCTTAGTTCATGAAGTTACATAGATATTCTAACAGTTTTAGGGCTTGATAGGACAAAAATATTTTCCATATAGGTCTGTTCTTTCAAACATTTTGAGCATTTTTTCTGCCACCATATGCATATGGTCAGGGGGACACTTTAGCTTTTGAACAAAAATCCATTGAGTTAGAGAAATACCAAAACTGAATCTAAAGTAGAAACAGAATTTTGTTTGAAGATCATTAAACTGAACTACTGAAGATGCTTGCACTGGTTAGAGTCAGATAAATACCTACTGGGGTCTCTGGAAGCAGCCACCATAGCAGACAGCAGCCTTGGGGAAGCATTCCTGCTGTAGCCGTACTGGAGGGATACTGAGAGCTCTATATTTTAATAAAGATGCTGGAATGGGATTTGAATACATCTATCAGTTATAACTAGGGACATGTGATATTTGTGCAATGTGTCTTTCCAACTAGTATAGACTGTTGGCTGTATGCCTTGATTGGGATTTCATCAGGCTAGCTGAGAATATTTTTTACCCATATATTTAATGTTCTTTTGACATATATTTATCTTTTTTTCAGGTCTTAGGTTTATCTTTTCAAAGTACACATGGGTTTCTAGTGCTTCAGAGAAAGCACTAGATTGGGGTTAATTTTTTTTTTTTCTCATAAAAGGAAAGCAGATCTCTGTGGCTGGTAGATAGGGGAAAGGGAGTGGGAAAAGAGACATTAGCAAGGAAATCTCAATTGCAGTTCAGTGAGGGCACCCTGAAAAACTTCTCAGTTAAAATTAAAGTTCCTAGTGAAATTGATACATGGAAAACACAAGTGTTCAGTGTTGTTTCAACTTGAAGTACAGCATGTGCTTTAAATTACATGCCTACTTCAGTGCTGATAAGATTCTCCAAGTGAGCAAAAGTATATATGAAAAGAATCAAACCAAAACAAAAAATTCTGGTTGCTTACATTCGTCTTTTTTGTTTTCAGCTTCTTTTTCAGTGTAAAACCCATTATTTGAAGCTGACATAAGGGTGACCCAGAACTCTTGTTTTGTGCATCTGGATAGAGTAAAGATATAAGTTAAGAGTTGAGAGTGGTTTTCTTTGTTCCCCTTTAGAATAGCTACAGTTAGAATTGGAAACTTCTCTACTCATTTCTCTAAATGCTGATTTACCTTCCAGAAAAAGACCTTAGTTGGCTTCCCACTTTAATTCTTCGTTCTAAAGCTGAGGCTGGCACATTTTAAGAGGGCAAATGGTAAGGTAAGGGGGGACAATATGGAAAGCAAGTTAAAACTTTATTATATATGGGCCCCAGTCTGATTCAACAGAAATGCTAGTGATAACCATTTCTCCTTCATGGAAGAGAATGATATAAAGAAAATTTCTTGTTATGAAAAGAAATGCAGCATGGGGAATAATGTGAAACCAAATTCATGGAGTGAAAGCCCTGGCCTCATTCTGATTCAGTTGTTGAGGGAAAAAGAAAGACTGTGAATTTAAAAATAACGTCAAGAACTCTGCAAATACTTTCTAAGAAACAATCTTTATATTGTTTGTGTGGGAAAGCAAGAATATCAGACAGCAATATTGCTGAGGGCATTGTGCGAATTTTCCCTCTTTAGGCCAAAAATAGTGATTTTTTCAGATTGTATAGCGATTTTTGCAGATTGTTCTTATTAGAAACTGGAATTCATGACCGTAAGGTCAGGTGACCTTGAAAAGTATAGCTACTAAAGGAGGAATCAAAGAAGGAAGAGCAGCTTTCTTTGCCTTACTTTGGCAAATATGCTCCCCCCCGGTCCCATACTTTGGTTTTATGTCTTTTGTGCTGTGGTAAAAACTCCTGGTAAACTCCTGGTTTTTTACCAGATTTATCCCTCTTTTCCTTCTCCTGTCTCTCCTTTTCACACTCTCTGTCCTAAAACTGTTCTCAGCACAGTCTCCAGAACTCATAATGTAATTTTTCAAGCATCTTTATATATCATTTTTGGATGGAAACTTTGTCAATTAAGCCTAGTAATGTATGTAGGAATGTGTATATTGCATATATAACAATACAACATTATGTATGATCTTGGCTGTTTGCCAGATGCCCACCCAGTCACTCTCTAACTCCTCTTCCTCGATAGGACAGAGGTAAAAAATAAGATAAGAAAGCTTTTGAGTTGAGATAAAGGAGATCAGTTGTCAATTAGTGTCACAGGCATCCGTGTCCCCATACTATGCTGCATGGTGCAAAGGGGAGAGGAAATGGGGGATTACAGTCCTTAATAGGTTCTTTCAGTCAGTGAAGACAGCAAAGAAAGGAGCGATGGGTGCAGGGGGGTTGTGTTTTGGTTTGGGGTTTTTTCTGTTTATATATTTTAACCAGGAGTCACTTGTTTTGCTTTAGCTAAGTGCAGGAGTTCTAGCATTTACTCACCCAGGATGATGGATTTTCAGCAAGGTGACAGATGAAGCTGACTTTGTTGTAGTCAACACAGAATATGCACTGCCAACAATAAATTCAGCCCGTTCCATTTCAATAATGTAAACACTAATTATCAGACTCTCAGAAGAGCTAAATTGTATTTTACTGATGACCTTGTTCCTGTTTATAGACTCAGTGGCCTGGAGGCAGAAACTGTGAGAGGAGGAAAGCTGCACGAAAGGTGGACGGAATGATAAAACAAATAAGAAGCATGACTTCCCCCGAGCTAGATGAATCTATTAACATTTGTTTCATTTCCATATGTCTTTTAAAAAGTTTACTATAATTTCCCATAACAGCACTGTCTGCAATACTTGACATTTCAGTTGTGAGGCTCAGCTCTTGGCAGAGAATTATTGTAACCTACATCTACCCTGGTCAAGCCCTCTTCCTGTCTCTGTGACTATCCATATTTTTCAGCAGTTGGCTTATTTTGGATGCTGTCCAATCTTTTCTACCAGCAGACTTTTCACCATAGGGACACTTCCAAGGGTCTACATCTGGTGGATTTCTGATATCTGTCTTTATCTTTTTTCTTGAGAAGGAATTCTTCAGAATACTTCAAACTTTCTGAAAAAAAGAGTACTGTCTTGGGGCAGGCAGAGAAAGAAATAATAGGAGTATTTTCATTGGCTTGGTCCTCTGGAGTTGGGATTCCAGGGAAAGTAAAAGGTCAACAGCTACTTACTGTCAGGTCCACTAATTTTGTATCCTTGTATAATGAAGCTGAGAATGGAGAAAGTAAGGTCTGGCAGTTTAACACTACAGAGGTAGGTAAACACCAAAGTGAAAAAGGCAACTTGGTCTGTCTTCTAAGACCTTTGTGCAAGCAAACAATTAACTTATTTCTCAACTCAGCCCAGGAACAGGACAACTTTGAACTGATTCTTACTAATCGATGGATGTAGATTGTAGATAATTTGTTGAGCACTTCCTATCCTTAATTTATTTATTTTTTTAATTCTGGTGTATGAAGATGTCCAGTTTTGGCCCCCTCACTTCCAGAAACGCATTGAGGTGCTAGAATGAGTCCAGAGAAGGACAGTGAAGATGGCAAAGGCTCTAGAGGGTAAGTCCACGTGAACAGCGGCTGAGGGAGCTGAGGGTATTTAGCCTGGTGAAGAGGTGGCTCAGGGGTGACCTTATAATTCTAGAACTGCCTGAAAGGAGGTTGTAGCAAGGTGGGGGTTGGTCTCTTCTCCCAGGCGGTTAGTGACAGGACAAGAGGAAATGGCCTCAAGCGGCACCAGCGGAGGTTCAAGGCATCAACATCAGGAGAAATTTCTTCATAGAAAGGGTTGTTAAACATTGCAATGGAATGCCCAGGGAGGTGGTAGAGCCACCATCCCTGGAGGTGTTTAAGAAACGACTGGATGTAGCACTTAGTGCCATCAGCTGGTGGACAAGGTGCTGATCAGTTAAAGGCTGGACTCAATGATCCCAGAGATCTTTTCCAACCTAAATGATTCTGTGATTCTGAAAAATAATGCAACACCAAATCTGGATCCATTTTACAGCTCTTAACCAAGGTAAACTTTTCTGGAAAACCATTTCAGCTTCTAACTTTTTACAACATTATAAAATGTGGGTGAAATTTTTTTTTATCATGTATCTTTCATTGCTTCTTATAAAAAATAACAATGAATTTATTCTATTCATGGGAATTATTGAATTATATTTTCCTCTATGTTGGTTACCAGAAGAATAGACCACAATATAGATGTTCTCTTCTTTTTTATGTCAATAGCCAGACAAATTTTTTTTTACTATTTATTGAAATAAGGACTGGGTCAGGGAGCAGGAGGATGGTGGAGGGGGAAATAACAAGAACACTACAAAAAATAACCTATTAGTGGAAACTAGTTTTTATAAAATTTAGAATGACAGAAAAGTGATGAACAGATGATTTTTGAAATTTATTCATAGACTTAATTCATCTACCTCTTTTAGCTTCTGCTTTGCTGTTCCATCTCAGATAACAAGCAAAACCTCCTGTGGTTAAATAGCATTTGTCTGCTCCTGCTATCAATCTAATACAACAAGCTGCTCACAGTTCTCTGTCTGCAGCAAAACTCCCACTGATACCAATAGCCCAGAATCTGTAAATACACTATCAAGAAGAAATTCAGCATGTCCATTTAGTTTCATCACACATTTTGTTATAGTTATTAAAATGCTTTGCTTCTACTTTATGTTTTTTGCTGCCTTTTCCTAGTTCAAAGTAGTAATGAATAAAGCACTAACACAGAAAGAGTTTTGACACAGAGAAATAATTCTGGGACTTCCTGACATAAATTTGCTAGTGCTTTAATTCTGTATTTGGATAATTGCTTTCTTGATTGTCACTCCTTATATCTGTTTGACAGTAATATTAAGGACATTATTCTATTCTTATTTTCCCTTTTTAAGAACTATTGCAGGGAATATGTAGGCATATAGGTAAATTACAGTATTTACAGGGTGCTAGGATTTCATCTGCCATCCATCATTTAGATCATTTTACCTGCTCTAAACAGCCATCTCTGTTTTATTGATTCATTTATGACAAGTAAATACAAATCTGTAATCCTTATTTCCTAGCACAATACTTTCTAGGAATTTATTCAGGATTACCATTGCCAGAATTTCTAAAAAAGGCAACACATATTGTTCATAAAATAATAAAGACCAAGTTTATTCTTATGGAGGTATGTTGGAATTGTTTTCCAAAGCACCTCTGAGAAAAGATGAATAAGTCTCATTTATAGGAAAACCTATATAAAAAGTGTCCAGTGTTCCCTGCTCTCAGTAAGAAGTGAAATGAAATCTGATCATTGCTGAATTTGCCACACTGCTTCATTTTAGTAATGCCTGCATTAAGGTATTTTAACTCCTAGGTAGAAGGGTTTGTTAGAGTACATATTTATTTCAGATGAGTACTGTTTCTGATTGTTACCTTGGATGCAGTAGAAAGATTCCATGGACAAAACTGACATGTGTTGATTTGCAGAGGTTATGTATCTGATATTTTCTTTGTTGTTCAGACTTTTTACAGAGGACTAATTCAGCCAAGTACTTCAATTTCCACAATTCTGAGTAGCAAATCTCCCAGATATTTATATATCTATTTCTACTAAAAATAAATTTTAAGAGCACTGATTAAAAAAGATATTAAAAACATCTACCTTTTTTTGCTCAAAAAAGTTTTTCTATCTAAGTCAATCAACATAATTTCTAGAATTTCCTAGGTTAGATTAGTCATTATTGGTTTAGCTTAGCTTTTCTTCTTTTAAGTGTTATGACCTCATGTGATAGCTGTCCCCCTTTTCATAAATACTTTGTCTTTTTGGGGATTCTTTGAGTAGGAGAAAAAAACCTGGACTTTTTTTTTTTTATTCTGAAAATTTCAAGTATTTTAATATTTTAAATTTATTAAAATATAAATACTAGATTTCTTGCTCATGTTATTCACTCCTCTGAAGCATCTTTTTGACATATGATTGATTAATTCCACTATAATGTGTGACAGAAGGTGGACAAGAGAAAGAGACTGGGTGGAGGCTGAAGAGGGGTGAGGGAGAGAGAGTGAAGGGATCCCCTTGTTCCCGGTCAAGATATTAATTTAATTTAATTTCTTTGGATGACTTAAGGAATTAGTGGAAATCAAGAACTATGTAAGGATGTTCAAGAATATGAATGGAAGCAGCTATGGACAGGATTAAAGCTTTGCCCAGAAGCAGCTATAGACAGGAGTAAAGCTTTGCCCAGAACTTTAAGTAGTGTTGAACTGGAAAGTAATTGCCCTTTGGTGGAAGCTGTATCAGAAATCTTCCAATCCAATGCAAGAAGGAATAGGTCTATAATAAAATAAGGATAAGGAATATTTTTCCCAGTTGGGACACCTTTACTGGACAAGATTGCAATATGGTGCCTTCAACAATAGTTAAGTCCCTATTGGAAGAATTAAAAGAGCACGCAGAAGTTATTCTCCTCACCGAACAGATGCAGCATATGCCTGAGGATAAAAAACTCCTCATGCTGCTTCCAACATACTTCCCAGACCTGAGGGCTTGATTCAAGGCAGGATGAGAGGATAATTCTTCTTCTAAGTTCTTTCATTTCCTAGTATCTCTGCAGGGACTTTCAATAAAAGGGTCAAATTATTGTAGTGTTTTCTGTGAAGTGGAAACTTGTCTTTTGCCTACCTACTAGGAGACACAGCAATCAATTCAGCTCACTAAGAGGAGAGAGCTGCAGAGCAGCTGCCCAACAGCAACCAATTAACTCAGAGAAGCAGAGGCAGCTCCCACAGCTCAATACTACTTCTTGAGTGTTTTGTCTCCTTAGAAGTATAGAGGAAGGTAACAAATTTAAGTAAAACAAAACAAAAAAGCTCTGAAAGCTGAAACCTTTAAGTTCTAAATAATGGGCTGTGACTCCTGATCTTCTATTATCTTTACCAAAAATGTCCCTACAATTGCAAACAGTGCCTACCTATATCTATAGCATATGGTGCATACCATATCCATAGCAATAACATTTTTGTGTAATCAATGGGCCCCAAGTGTAAGCAGTGGCTGCTTGCTGTTGGCGAGTAAAATCTGCAGGGGATGGAAACACAACTGATTTGTTGTCTTGGCATATTTGTTGCTTGCTAACAGCTTGGGTCTAGAATGTTGCAGAGAAACTGCTGAGGATCATTCAGTCTGCAAGTTATTATCCTTTGTCACTCATCCATACAGACACAAATGATGCTACTGGGGAGAACTTTAGCGTATCATGAATGATATCAAGGCCCTTGAGGTGATAATGACGGGCATGAGAATGCAGGCAGCATTCTTGGTCTTGCTGCTAAAGGGGAAAAGCTTAGCTAAAAGTGCACTGAATGAAAACCCTGGTTGCATGGCTGGTGCTGAAACAGGATTTTGTATTTTAGGAGTGTGGAATAATTTCTGAAAAGTATGGACTTCTAGGGAGAAAAAGGCATGAGGAAGATGCAAAGAGGTTCAAGACCTTTTTTTTTTTTTTTTTTGCCAGCAGACTTGCTAACCTAGTGAGGAGGGCTTTAAATTAGATTCATTTGAGGATGGTTATGATAATCCAAGAGACACAGAGAAAAAAGAAGGTACTCCCCAGGGCTCAGCATAATGCACAAAATTCTCCTGCTCCTGCTGTGAAAGCTTCATGCCTAAGGGACTATCACATATGACTGTATGCAAAGTCATGAAGCTTGGGAAACAACAAAAAGAACTTAGAAGCCTGTGCACAGTTGCAGAGCTGTTATCTTATTGAGATTAAAAAGAGATGATGGAACAGCACCATCCCCTGGACTCGAGTTGCACAAGGAGAGACTTAGATTGGATTTTGGGGAAAAAAAATCTTCACAGAAATGGTTATCAAGCATTGAAACAGGCTACCCAGGGAAGTGGTTGGGTCATCATCCCTAGAATTATATAACAGAAGTGTAAATGTGGCACTTTAGGACATGGTTTAGTGGTGGACATGACTGTGCTGGGTTTACAGTTGGACTTGACGATCTTAAAGATCTTTCTCAAACTTAATTATCTACAATTCTGTGAATGGAGATTTCTGTAGTTTGATTCAGGCTCCTTAGGAAAAATAGAGAAGATAGGATGGAAAAGTTACACTCTAGGCAAAGGATGGGTTTGAATGTGTGCAAACAAGTAAGGAGTCAGCCAAGATCTTATGGCTAAGGATCAAAAAGCAGATGAAAACAGTAGACATCATGGAAGGTGTAATGGATCGAGAAGGAAGTAGACAAACCTCATTACAGCTGGAGGAAGCCTCATTATTAAGGCACTGGAACTGCTGGGGGAGTTTAACTACACTGCTAATGTTTGAAAGGGCAACATGGTAACGTGATTTAGATTTCTGGAGTGTGTTGATGACACAGGGGATCAATGAGCCAACTGTTCCCTGCTGGTTACTATGAATTAGACAAAGAACAGTCAGAGCTGTGAAGGCTGAATTCAGCATTGGCAGAAGAAACTTCAAGACTATGAAGTTTAAAGCCATGAGAGAAGTGATCAAGACTAATAGTAGAATTATAGCCCTGGAATTGAGGAGAACAGATATTGGCTTGTTAAAAATCTGCTTGGCAGGATCCTGTAGAAGACCGCCCTGAAGGGCAAAGAGGCCCAGGAGAACTACTTGATATTCAAACTGACCTCCTGATGCACGAGAACAGTCTGTTTCAACTTGCAGAGAGTTACAGTCATGGCAGAAGGCCAGCACCGATGAACCAAGAGCTCCTGACTGAGCTCAAATCCAAAAAGAAAGTATGTAGAACGTAGAAGGAGGGATGAGCTACCAAGGAGTAATACAGAGAGAGTGCTTGAGCATATAGGATTCAAGAGAGGAAAGACAAACCTGAGTTTTAACTCACACAGGATGTGAAGGACAGTGAGAGTTTCTATAATACACTGTAAGCAAAGGGAAAAATAAAGAAAATGTCCCACTGCTCACTGGAGTCAGACACACAGTGACAAAATATAAGAAAAGCCTGATGCATGGAGGTTTTTTTTAATTTTTACTGGTAAATTTGGGCCTAGGGTCCTTAGGACTAGAGATAGAATCTGTGAGAGCAAATAATGTAATCACTGTGGGGAAACAAAAAGCTAGGAATTATTTGAAGAAATTTCACATAAAGAAGTGCACTGGATCAGATGGGATATACCTGAGGATGTTGATGAAGTTGATCAATGCCAATTGAAAGACAACTCTCAATTAACTTTGAAAGCTCAGGGCAATCAGAGGAGGTTCCTGACGACTGCTTGTAAATCTCATGTCTGTCTTCAACAAAGGCAAAAAAAGAGGATCCAGGGAACTGCAGACTGGACAGCTTCAGCCCCATTCCTGGAAAGACTATGAAATAAATCCTCTATGAAGCCAGAGGTATATAAATGATAAGGTACATAACAAGCCACAATCCAGTACATGAAGAACTGTGGAAAATGAGCATGATTTAACAAGGACAGCTTGTGTCAGAACAACCTAAGAGCTTTTGATTCAGCTAGTTGGTGAATAGAGGAAAAACAGTGCATGTGGAAAACTGAAGCCAGTTATTAGCAGCAGTCTTCCTTGGTTGGTAACAGAGTCAACATTGCCAGTGTCTTTATTCAATTTAAATTTAAAATTTGAAATATTTTATAAATGTGAATGAAGACGTGAAACAAATAAATAAATATGTATGCATTTAATTTATATAGCTCTTGGTAAAAACACAAATGTTACTGGAATGTTGTGCTGCTCATACAGTGCCACTTTTACTTGCAGCTCCGTAATTTGTGGCAACTGAATGGGCTTTGCCAGCAAAGAAAGTCTTTCATCCTATGTTAGCTCTGTTAGCTGAATTTTATTTAGCCATTACAGTATCAGCTAGAGGCATTCCTTATTCCAGTTCCTAAAAATGTAAGTTTAATATACATAAATTTAATGCAAACCATTTTATAATTTGATATTTTAACCCCTCCAATTTACAAAGATGTCCCCAAATGGGAAATTTAACAGCAACGGCAGAACCAAGGTTTTTCCACCATCTGAACAGACTGAGGAGTCAGGATTCCATCGCTCTCCTCTCCTTCTCTAAGACCCTGTTATTAACACTGCCTATACTCTCTAATTAGATCTGTTCTCACCCTTGGATGGAGTGCTCAGCAACCTGATCTAATAAAGTGCATCCCTTCCCAGGGCAAGGGGGTTGTAATTAGATTACCTTTAAGGCCCCTTCCAACCCAAGCCATCCTATGATTCCATGATTCTATGATTTCTATCAGCTATTGATAATAAAAGTTAAAATTAATTATTCTGTAATGTACCTTCTCTATATAAACATTTACATACATCTATCATTTATAAAAAACTTATGGTAGGTGTGACAGAATACTATGGAAGACACACATGAATAATATTTCTTAAAGAACAGTCTACAAAAGTATGATATGCAAGTATAGAGAAAATACCAAATGAAGTAAAAAATTCAGGAGTAAGTATATTAAATAAAATGATAAAAATTTTGGAATGAACTGAGTCATTAATACCTACCCATGTGAAACAATGCAGAAGTTTAATGGAGAAGAGAAACTCACCAGTCAGTTTTATGAACTTCACTTGTAGCTTCATTCAGAAGTTATTAATTGCTTCCCATTTTAAAATGTCACTCCTTTTGAAATCAAGGCTGCCCAATCTTTTATACAATCTTTTGTTTCTGTAATAGAAAATCCTGGACAACTGTCAAACCACTTTTAGAGTAACTAAAATGGTAGTGATCTTTATGCCTGTTTATCTATCTACAGGTGATTAATTACTCTTCTGAACTTTTAAATCTTTTTATGTCACTCATTAAAAGGCCCTTAGATAGTACATCTAGGAGAGAACATCAGGTAATAAAATTTGCCTTTTGCATAGCATGAACTATATTATGTGACCAATTTATTTTGTCATTGAATCATCTAATATGTGTTTGGATAAAACACTTCTTTCTGAAAGGAACCAAACTGACTTGAAAGCACCAAAAAATCCTCCACTTTCTCTCATAATTTGCTACAATGACCAGTCCCCGTACACTGTTAAAAAATGCTTTCTAGCTAACAATGAGTTTGAGCATCATAAAAATGTTATCTTCTCCTCTTCATGCATTGATTCTCCCTGAGATATGACTCATGAGATATGATATATCCCATGAGATATGACATGATTGATACTCTCCCTGAGAAAAGCTTAATTAATATTGCAAAAATGTGAAGGTCAAACTTTCATTTATAAATGATATGTAAAAGTCAGTGTAATTGGCAGCAGCTTGCAGAGTGCCAGGTGGACCTCCTTTTGTGTTATCTAGAGAAAAATTTTCATCCCACATACTTCTATCACTGATACAAGGGTTTTTCTGTATTAATTTTAGCTCTGTAGCTTACTTTACATCTTCAAGGCTGTAAAATACCATGCAAAGAATAGATTTTTCTGGTTTAGTTGCTAAATTTTCAGTACGCTGCATTTCTCCATCTGTAAGAGGAAAAAAATCTGATTGGAACATGAAAACTCACCTAGATTGCAATGATGATATTAAAATAATTATAGTTTGAGAGTTTTGGCACTATGTAATGCAGTTTCACCATGAAAGGAAGCTTCCACTTCTTTTTTAATTGACATGTCCCCTTTGGTAAAACTGTATCACTTCAAATCTATTAAGCAGCCAGGGACAGAATCCTGACAGGCATTTTCTTCTGCACCTGCAGAGAAGTCAGCCAGCAGAATGGCTAGGGTAAGATTAATTACTTTTCATTAGCTGCATTTTACATTGCTTTATAGGCAGTTCTCTTCCCACTCAATGATACGTGTTTGTTTTTAAATTTTCTTTGAAAGGCAAAGACACCCGGGTTTACGTTGAGTTAATCCATCAGGAAATGAAACCTTAAGGCTTAACTTTGAACCTGTAACATTGTACGTACTGTAGAAAAGCAAGTGCAAATTGACGTCTATACACTTTTATTGTCTTCATCTGCAATATCAATAATCTCCTACTTTCCAAAAAGTCATTTTTGTGTATTATTCCTAACAGCATCATTCTCTTGAGTCATGGGCTCCCAAATAAATGTCACCTCTTGTTGAAACACCTGCTACTGAGAACATGTTCAAGCTGTTATGCTGCCTCTAATCTGCAAAGATGTTTATTGCAACTGACCGTGGTTTATATTCCTCTTTAGGAATTGCAACTTTTCATCTTCACAGAACTTTTCTCTGATATTCTTTTACAAAAAATCACATTTTTTTTAGATGCCTGCAACTAGGTCGAGATAACTAGATTTAACAAAGAATTTAATTGATCAAATTGAATGCCAAAATAGATACAGAAAACCTGCTTTCTCTTTTTTTGTCATAGGTAAGTTGATAATATATTATCATATCATGGTGAGGGGGGAGGTAGAGATTAGTAAAATACTGTGATTTTTCACACAAATTTAATGTTTCAAACAAAGTAAAAGTAAATACTACATCATAAACTCTCTGATTAAGCTTGGATCAAATGGTGTGTTTGGCTCCTGAGACAGACAACATTAACAAATTATTTTCTTGTCTTGTTTGCTTTGAAAAGAAAATCACTGTAAAAGACGAATAAAAAATAAAACCTGACCAAAGACAGATAACAAGCGAAAATGGACACACAGGGAGTTCTACACCCACCTGCAGGTATTTAATCTTGTAAAAGACTGGACCTTCACAAGTATGTTAACATCTGAAAATTTTTCACTCAACTTTTGGAAAAAATGCATCATAAGAAAAGTTTGTTAAGTTCTGTCCTTTAATAGTAAATGTTACCAGTAAAACAGTAGGTAAATTACCAGCTAGCTGACAGCTTGTTACAAATCAGCACAATTATATGCTTATGAGGTTACTAAACCATAAACATGCCTTTGCATATGAACTATTTCCTTTCCCTCCTCCTTCATTCCCTCTGTTCCTTCTTCCTGCCTTCCTTCATACTTTCTTCTCCATTTAAATGAAAGGTTTCTGACTTTTAAGGAATAATAATACAGTTTTGACTTCAGTAAATCAGAATCTTTGCAAACCAAATATTTCTACCACAAATGCTAACATGCCTAATGTCAGTATTTGAAATATTTTAACAAAGAGCACAGGATAGTAGATGTGCCCTTGGCAGGGGTTGAGATAGCAGAACCAGTAGTAAAGACATTTTTAAGTTACAGAGATTTTGAGTGATTGCTGTCATACTCCCACTCCCCTTCCAAAAATCCTAACAAAAAAAAAAGCTGCTCACAATACTGTATGTGGACGGAGTGCCCAAGGGATAGAAACCTAGCCAAAACACTTGGTTTATTATTAGTAAAGTTTTAGGCTGTTTGTTTGGGTTTTTTTTTCATATCCACTTTCTATCTAGATTGCATGACAAAATTATGAAAATACAGAAAACTTTACGAAAGCCCACAAAAAAAAAAAAAAAAAAAATCAGGTTTTGGAAGAGGATTCTGCTTTATCTTCTCCAGTTACTCTTAACACCTGCTCAATGTTTTTAAGATTCTAGGCACACTTCTCTTCTCCTGAAACTAGCTCATTTATTAGCTCGCTGGCTTCAGTTCCAGATGCTAAAGCTAGATGGATTTAGAGTATCTACTCAGTTCTGTTCCATGATCGATCTGTTCATTATTACAGTAGTTGGAAATGAGGTTTGGGAGGTGAATAAGTATTTTGCTTATATGACTAATTTGTATGTAGTTCTGCCTAATAGATAACATGTAGCAAATTTGTATAAATCTTTCCCTTTTAAACGATACATTTGTATATTTTTAGGCAAAATACACAAATATTCATCTATGCCTCTGAGGCTTCTGCACTTTCAATAACCTGCTTCCAAAAGCTGTTGCAATGACCACAAGAAGATAATGTTTTTGTTTGAGAAAATTTAACAACAGTACTTTGTACTTCTTATGTGTGACATATGCAGTTGTCTACGTGTGTATATGGATACACAGCAAATCACAAGAGTAATAATTTGGGATATGGGTTACTGAAATTTGTTTACTACTGTGATTTTTGTATTTAGAATTATCTAATTTCGGTTAGTGAGAAATTTTAAAAAGTGAAATGCACTGAATTCCAATGAAATACATTCCTTTGCCTCAGAGATGGTATGGTTCATCTTTGTGCAATTATACAGGGGGTTCTAATGAGAATCTTTCAGTCTTTCGATTTTGGTGATTAATGCTTTTTTGTACTTCAGTGCACAAATAAAAAAAAAATTAAAAACCCCAAACTAATAGAATAGCAGAATGCTTGTCCTATTTATGCAGAGTGGGGGTCCAAGTGACTTATTTGAAAAGTATATCAGAGAAGACACTCTGAAAAGAATCCTTTCTTTCTCTGGCTACTTGTTCACAAACCAATTTGTCCTGTATTTTCTTACTTTCAAATATCTTCTTTTTAAAGCACAAATTAACAAGCACATTTAAAAATAAAAACATTTTATGGTATTAAATCCTATGAAAAGTGGGTAATTTCTTGAAAAAATCAGAATGCTCTAAACAGAGTTTTATCAGTTAGCCAAAGTCACCTCAAAATACTTCTCTATTTTTGTTTCAAAAATATTCTGTGAGTTTTCTTCTTTATCCAGGTATTGTGCAGTGACCTACCAGAAGAGCACAGTATGTGCCAATAGCAAGATTTTGTGCTAAGTGCTACCTTTCTTAGTATTTTTAGCAGCCTTAAACAAGATTCTCCAAGTAGTGTCTGTGTAACCAAAATCAAAAAGAACACTCGATAAATTTAAAGGTATTAAATCAGGCAAATACATTTACAAAGAACTGAAGCCAGTGGGTTGGCTCTTTCTATATGAGATGTCTGAATTATGTTGACAATCTAATAATGTGCCTGAGTAGCTAAAGGCTGATACAGGCCTGCAGGAGCCGGTAATGTGGCTGTAACATCTTATAACATTAAGGACATCATGGAGATAAATGAGACTAATGTAGTCTGAAAATGAACATTTCTCTTGGTTTAAAAAATAAGTTAACTATAAAAATAAATATTGTGCATCTACCATTTATATCTAGAATTCTACATGCAATTTATAGATATTGCTGTATGTAAGTTACTGAGCTAAATATTACAGTAAAATATTCATGGTGTCTTTACAAAGCAAAAAGTATAATTAGCAGAGGTGGAAAGCACTATTTTCTCTTGTTATCCAACCATAGCTATTACTTCAAGCAAAATCATAAAAGTGACATTATACTGCAGAAGTAATGAAGTGTGGGTGGAAAATCAGCTGAGTTGACATGCAAAATGAGACACTTCAGGACTGTCTGTGCTTGTAAATGAAATGGAGTCAAAACATTGCTCTATGTGGAATCTCATAAAGAAACTGAAAAACTTATTTTATCAAATTTGGAGCTGTAACATTTATTAAACTAGAACGATTATTAAGTATTTTCAATTTTTTCCCTGGTTTTTTTTTTCCTTTTTCCAGTCAGTAGAGGAGTGTAATTCCCACAAAATATTTGCAACAAATAACTCACAGACTTATTTATGATATGACAATTTTTTATTATGGTTTCCACCAACAAATCACATACCTTACATTTTGCCAGGATTTTGGATGAATGCTAGAAACAAGCTAATAAGTTAGAGATTATTTACATTGTGTCATTTATCCCTTTAAATATAATACCACATGTCACATGATTAATATTTATTTTCAGAACCTCAGCCAACTACTGTGCTATTATGCCTCATTAGCAAAAGTAACAGGAAGGGGACATCAATTAAAGAAGCATAATATCCAGAAGCAGAGCTTGACCATTTTCACCTGCTCAGGAGAAACAATCCTGAACACACACACCATCCCAGGAGCACAGAAGTGCTGAGGCTAGAAAGTACCTCCAGGGATCATCTAGTCCACCCCCCCTGATCAGAATAAGGTCAGTCATCCACAGGAGGCTGCTCAGGGTCCATGTCCAGTCGGGCTGTGAATATATCTTAGGATGGAGACTCCACAACCTCTCTAGTTGCTCCAGTGTTTGACCACCATCACAGTAAAAAAGATCGGGTTTGGGGTTTTTTTTCTTCTTTTGTTTAAACAGAACTCCCTGTGTTTAAGTTCCTGTCTGTTGCCTCTCATCCTGTAAATGGATACCACAAGAAGAGCCTGGCCCCATTTTCTTTATTCCCTGTAAGCTCCAATGATAAGATGCTTGTTTTCATACTTATATTCTTTGAATTTCAGCAGCAATCAGGCTGGGGCACAAAGATGGGTCAGGAAAAAGGTGGGGGGGGGGGAGGGGTAAATAGCAGCTTAATTATTCAGATTAAAAATAAAGAATAGTGGGAGTAAAATGCTGCCTGAAGTTAAACAGCCCCTTGTTTTCTTATTAGCATTTTTACTCTGCAACATCTTTAGAAATGTGACAGGCTAAGGAAGAAAAAAAAACTCTTAAGGTTCCTTTTCCATTAGTTACGGTTGCATATTGCATTGTTTTAATAGCTGTCCCAATGAAGGCAGGGAGTACCAGGCCTTGATCAACCCATGTGGCAAGTCAGCTTCCTAGTACCTAACACTGCACTCTAAATTATTTCCATTGGGTGCACTAATGCACAAATTACACTTGAAATGTTTGTGTGTGTGTAATCACTAACACGTGCAGGAGTAGAGTCAGTATGGCTCTCTTGACAGGTGCTTATATTTGCTGTTCTTGCAAAAAATATAAGATCATTGGGCCAAAATGAATGCTAAGAAAAGAAATAATGAGATAGGCAGCACTGGGGAGATGGTTATTTCTGTTGAAGCTTGTAGTTGTCTTACATATCATGTTTTATTGCTACAGAATAAAATAAAGAAAACAATAAAGAAGGCATAACACACGTAGAAAGAGTCATCAAGAAAAAAGTGCCAAAACTGTATGAACCCTATCAGTGTGATGGGGAAGTATAAGCAGGATATAGTCTTGACTATTCAGCTAAGGAAAAGGGAATTACACACTGGTGTACCAACATGTTCCTTTTCCAGCAGACCGGAAAGAAAAGCAATAAATAAAGCATATTTCATTGCATTTAAAAGAAAGTAGCAGAATTTCTAATAAAAGAGATGCAGTTTGCTTGCCTGAACAGACGATTTGGAAAAAAAAAAAGTTATCATCTCCTCCTTCCATACCTGAATCAGATTGTATTTCTTGTTCCAGTACTGAACTGTACAACGTAAAGACACTTGTTCATCACTTCTGTGATGAATCAATATACCCAAATTTAGGCTGTTGTAGGATATAAACTCCTAGTAGAAGTTTATGTCACTGTTTTAAAATACATGATCTTGAATTTTGTACTACTGAACTTTCACTCCATCTTTTTTTATATTTTAAGTAATTTCTGTTTCATCAGTTATCACAAAATACATATCTCCAATTACATTGCTAACACACACATATTTTAGGCATCTATCTTACTGATATTTAAAATATTGAAAATGTTCTTTTTAAACACAGATTTCTTTGAAACTGCATGCAATGTTTCTGCCTCTTGGTTATTTCCTTTTCCAGCACATCCCAGAAACACTGAGGCTTTTTCCGTAACCAGTTTCCCATCCTTTCCCTAATGCTTCCACTAAATCAGAGCTTCTCCAGTTTCCCTTGTGACACCCTCGTCTTAGAATCTATGCAAATTTGGAACGAAAATTCCCCTCCTATCACATTCAGCACTCTTTTTACTAGTAACATTTCTTCTGGAATATGTATCTTTAGAAGATGAAATCTACCATAATAGGAGAGCTCTCAGGGCTATTAGTATTTCTCATAATATTTCAGTTTTCTGTCACAATGAGGAGTTTATAGAATATTTTTTCAACTATACTTCTTTACTATTCTTCCCTAAAGAGATTTAAAACTGCCTTTTGTTTTATTCATGCTAAGTGCTTGGGTTTTATGAATGCCTAAATGTCATAGAATCCTAGTTCTTCTACCTTCACTTCTGTCTTCTCTGAAAGGATATATATATTGCTACTCCATTTCTGGTTTTGTTGTTTTGTTTTTTTTTCTTTTGGGTTTTGTTTTGGTTGGTTGCTTTTTGTTTGGGTTGTTTTTTCCTTCTATTCATATGTCACCCCCTTAAATATCTGATGTGACACTTACAGCTTGTAATTCAGATTTCAAGCCTGGTCAAGCCCTAGTCTTGGGACACAGACAGAAGAGATAATTTAGATGCTGTTCCCTTTTCCCAAGTGACTGAGATCTTAAGCCACTAAAGTCTTAAATTCCCCACCCACACCTCCCTCTTTAGCCATGCTTTGGTTCAAGTCTGATTAGTTGATAGCTTTGAATGGATCTCACAAGTTTGTAAGGCACAGTGTTCTGGTAAATACGTCGGGTCAATTGTTTTACAGGAATAAGATAATAATACAGATAAGCAGCCTGAAAGGTGAGGAATATATTTGCTGATTCTTCCCAAAGTTAAAATTAATAAATGAGAATATGACCACGTATAGAGGATAACCTACCTTTCAATCCACTTTACTGTTTTTTTCATAGACTTCAGATTTCATTGGGGCACAGTGGACTTGCATACCTTGACAAAGTTCATGCAATAAGAGCTCTTACCAAAATCTACATCCTAAATAAATTTGAGCTGTTCTGCAATATTTCTAAGCTGTACAGTTTTCAGACACATAGTACAAGGAAGATGGCAATTTTCGTCCCAGTATTACATTAGTTTCAAAAGTATGTAATGCCAGATTGTATCTTGCCTTTCTACAAGCAGTTAACTTCCTTCTGCATACACAAAATAACATTCAAGTAGCTTTGATAGAGGGTTACAATGATCAAGAAAAATGTATTATTTAGATTATTACATGACTAAAATTATTTTGATATCATTAGTAGTGACATAGTGCTCCAAAAGAAAGCACACCATAGTGTACTTCAGAAAATAAACCAGGCCTACTTTTTTTTTCTTGATTATTTAGGAGCTTTATTTCCTATATTTTTGTGCACTGATACAGCTTAGTATAGATTTCTTAATTGAAAATTACAATACAGTCAGGTACAGATGCAGAGAGCTTAAAATCTTCCTATTTTAAATCTTCCTATTTTTTCCTTTCCCACCCCACACCTCATGCTGGAATTACGCCTTCAGAAGAATCCAGTCTTGAGAAGAAGGGATTTACTTGGACTTCAGAACCTTGAAAACAGAAACATTGTAGACTTTCAGTTGTTTGCAAAGTAGATAGAACTGGCTGCAAACAATAAAATGCTTTGATGAAGCAACAGCTCAGATAAGCAAATTTTATTCTATTACTTAAAACCAGAAAATTTCTTACTATTCAATATGCTATGAAAGTATTTTCTCTGAAACCTGTGCATGACAGGCAGTGTCACTTGCAATGATGTATTACTTCATTCAGAGGGTGGTAAAGCACTGGAACAGGTTGCCCAGAGAAGTTATGGATGCCCCATCCCTGGAAGTTCTCAAGGCTAGAGTGAATAGGGGCTCTGAGCAGCCTGATCTAGTGGGTGACACTACCCATGGCAGAGGGATAACTGGGTGATCTTTAAGGTGCTTTCTAATCTAAACAATTGTATGATTCTACGATTTAATGAAATCAAAAGAATATGGAGCAGAAAAAAACTCATATTCACTCCACACTCTTCTAGGCTGGTATCTCCTAATTTATGTTATGTTTCAGTCCTATTGCAGCTACTTACTTAATCATTATTTATTCTTTCTATCATGTGTCGAGAGTTCTGATTTTGTTTTGTAACTAATCAATCACACGGACATAGATGTTAATAATTCTTAAGAAATTAAGACTGAAAATATGAGCAAAAGCAATGCAAAACAGCATTGTTGCCACATTTTTGAAGGGACCTCATGGTAACTTAAAAAATAAAAAACAGTAAAACATATTAAGATAGCTGACTGAGTTTTGCAGACCAGTAAAATTAGAAATTATTAATGCAACATGTTGGTGCATGAAAAAAACAAAAAGATAATTCAGTAACAAACTATGTGTTAATGTATACCACTGTATTCATAAATTTTAATAGAACTATTTATCACTGCAAGAACTGTTAAGGAATTCTGTAGGCTTTCTGCAACTATGGTAAGATGAATGATGAATCTGATGCAATGCAGGGTTTTTTAATAATTTATTGGATCATGAGTTATGGTTTTATTCAATTGAATATTATTAGATGGGTTTGCCCCAGGCAGTGAGCATGGTATATGAAAAAGAAAAATAGATTAAGCAAACACTCGATGAGTTTAATCATTTCAAACAGGGGAGAGGATAAAGGCACTGACAGATTTGTCATTAATTCAGCAGATGTTTTTACCTCCACACAACACAATCACAAGATGGGGAGTTGTCAGTGAAGTCCTGAAAGTGAGATGATAATAATGAATAGTCTGCATAATCTATTATTTTCACGTAATTGATTTATTTTCTCCATGAAAGACAACAAGGAACAGAGGGTAGAAGGTCTTTTCAAGAACAGTAGCATATTTTTCTTCATCCTAAATCCTTATATCTATTTTTGATTAACTAGTGCCATTCAGCATAATGATAGCTGTTGGTGATTTTTCCTGATAGAAAATGGAATGAATCATCATTGCTACACTTTGTCCACATTCTAATGATGCCTTCCCCTCAGAGACTATCAAATTTTTATCAAGAACCATTATCACTGGCTTCCCACTCAAAGACTTACCTGTAAGATGCAACCAAGTCCATTTATCTATTACAAATATTAAGCTTCTTTGAGAACAGAGAAGGGACCTGAACTGTAGTAGAATAAGATGTATGCCTTCTGTGCTGTTCAAATAATTGTAGGCAGAGGTCAAGTGGTAAAAGACTGATCTTGAAACCTGCAAACAGTAGATTTATTAATCGCTTTATTATTATGTGTATGACACTTGACTTATCATAGAACTGCTTTTTCAATGTTGAGTGAAAGAGCTGTAAATGTCTCCAGTACATAAATTTCTGTTTTTCTTGATCATGGCCCCAGTCATAGAAATGCTGAGCATTTTCATCAATTTCATTTGTAGCTATAATTACTCAACACTTATTAATAATTTTTTAAAATCTGTATCTGAAACTGCTTTTCTAGAAAGAAGCAAATATGCAGTTCATGAAACAACACTTTGCCTTTCAGAGTTACTCTGGGGCTACATAGGAAGTATTTGATGAAGCCCAAGTTAATATTAAATTCTCCTAGGCAATGCCTAGCTACCAAAATTGAAAATTACCCTATCTTTTTTTCTTAGTTTACTGTGGGAATTTCCAACAGCAGTGTTAATGCATCACTTTATGCACATCTGACATTTCCTAAATAGTGATTCATTCCATGGCTTTCAACAAGGCGTACAGACCCCCTGAGTAGATCACAGAAACAGAAATTCTATGGACCAGGATGTAGGAACTGAATCTCATTTATGACAGAGGAGAAAAATCAGATCCTTTCCATGGCCAGAAAAATATAGTTCTTTTTCCTTTTAAGGAGTTTCACTGATGAAACTCCAATACTGATTGGAGTATATATATATATATATATATATAAAAATACTGAAACTCCAATAGGCTACCCAGGGTTAAACTTTCTGAAAGTTTGAGATACTGCAGGTAAGCAGCAGATATGACCATTCGAAAAGCTACATTTTCTATGAGTAGTGTTTGTAGCCTATGAGGTAGGAATATTTTTACTTTTAAATTTTGCTTTATTGTAAGTTTTAGTTTGTCTCTCTTTTCATAATGGTCAAAGAAATATAAAAATACTAACTAATTTCATTTCCCTCTCTCATCAGAGTAGGTGACAGCTTGGGTAGATCTGTGATGTGGTATTTAAGTCTCTGAGTCGGTAAACTACAGTCTGCCTGTCTTTCTCAAGTGCTGTAATAAAAATGGCAAGGAATTTGCAGACAGAAGATAAGTGAGTCGCAGGAAAAGACGATGTCACCGTGTTATCCAGTCAGAATGGATGTAAGGTTTCCATACTCTGAACCTCAGAATTGTTAATGAACGCTTCAAGAGCAGGTTAACTACTTAATGACTGTATAGATCACATCTGCCATCCCACACCAATGGCAGCTGCTGCAAGACTGTCTGACTGTCAAGAAAGGAACCACACCTGCCATAATGAGAAAGAAATTTCAGTATTTGCCTGGAATGAAGTAGCTCTGGTGATAGATGTATACTTTTAACCTGTTGTAGAATAAATCTTAATAACTATGACAATAGTAACAACAACAATGGTATTAATAGCCATGATTATATATATATGTTTTATTCAGAACTTAAAACTTTTCTTACTTTCTCTCCTTATATTTCCTTTGTTGCTTTTATTTTCCTTTAAAAGAGTGTTTCCAGAATAAATCTTTCATGTCAGTTTAAATATCTTCTCCGTTTTTTAACATTTGATGATATTTTAATTTCATAAGAAACCATGTAAATATTAGTCTTCAATCTGTTACCTTTTCTTGTGAATATGTTATTTTAAACATACTTTTTTTGGCTAAGGCAGGAGGGAGGGGAAAAGTACAAAAATGCCTGGAGCTAGTAAACGGGGGAGTTGGGATAGAATGCAATGTGGCAGCTTAAGTTTGCTGCAACTGAGCATACAGTGTAAAATGGTCACTAATGTTATTCAGTAAGGAGACTTGCATAAAATAATTAAATGAACCCTAAGGATACCTGTCAAACTGTCATATACTCACAAGCCAGAAAGTCACCAAGTAAAGCTGTCAGTCAGAGTCTGACATTCTGAAATCCTTCAAAAATTGTTAAGCATTCAAAACTCTGCTAGTAATAAACCTGGCAACACTAAGATAAGCTGGCCTGCCACAGCCTCGGGGTTGTTTTGCAAATGACACTGCGATATGACTCAGTACCCTTACGTTTGAAAGAACGTAGTTCATTTTTATTTGTTCAAGGAAGAGTCAAAGACATGCTTTACTCTTCCCTGCAGCAAGCATGCTTATTTTCCAATTTGTAAATAAAGTGAATATTGGCTTTTGGTGAACTGCAGTGCATATTGACCGGTCTGCGTAAATCAACTTAGGGGACATGTAAGATGTGGTAATTTACATCAGATAAAGATTTGTCTGACACTTCTCTTTTTTCCTCTTTTCTGAACAAATAAATGTATAAACACTAACAGCTATATGAGACAGTTTAGCCATTGATGCTGGAAGCTTAATTTCAGTAAACCAAGTCTTCACTGGAATTAAGGTCACTTGTAGTAATTACTTTAAAGAGAGATCTAGTAATGATCAGAAAATGGTCATTGCCTAATCTGGCATATTATCACTGTCATTTCCAAAGTGCCTATTAACAATAGAGTCTTTGTGCCAACTGTGCAATTTAGAATCATTAAATGCACACAAAACACTTCTTGCTCTTTGTTGTGCCACTAAGTAGTGTTTAGATTTTTTTCTATTTCCACCTTTGATTTAACTTTCTCCTTTCTTATTCCTCCCTTTTTCTTTTCACTTTCTCTTTTCTTTTTCCCTTGTCTTTTTTTTTCTTTTTTCCTTTTTCCTTCCTTCTTTCCTTTTCTCTATTTTTGTCCTTTCTTTTTTTTGCTTCTCTTCCTCTCTATCCGTTTGTTTCTTTGTTCTTTATTCTTGTCCATTTTTCTCTATTTTAATTTTTCCCTACTTTAATTTTTCCCTTTCCACTTCCTTCTCTTCTTCATCCCAGCTCTTCTTTTGTCATTTACTAGATTTGTTAATTTTGAAATGCTCTTGAAATAAATGTGTCGCAAACTATGCCCTGGTGGAGGAGCTTGTAGGAGACAAAACTCCAGGGTTAACTGATGTCAAGACACTTGGTCTCATCTGACTTTGTAAATCTAAAAGTTAAAAGGTGAATATGTAATTCAGGACCAGTCATCTGACCTCCTTTTGTAGTCACTGAGGGAAAGAAACATCTGTAGAGTTTCTGTCAAATCGTCCTAATCAGGTTGTCTGGTCTGGGTCAAATAACATCTCTGGAAGATGTCTCTTTCTTTCTGCTGTGTCTGAAAAAGACTTGGATGAGTAGTATAGACTCAACTGTCTATATATGATGCAGACATCTGAAGTTGGGTAATTTTAAACACACCTTTTCTAAATCCTTTGTGTTCAGTGGATTGGGAAATGAATTAAATCCTTGTGCCTTTCTCATTATTAGGCTGATATTCTTTCACTCTGTTTATGTCTAAAACTGCTGAAGTGATTTTCTCTTGTCTTAGCATCTCATAATTTGGTATGCCTTTAACTTTGAGATATCCTTTATTAAAGAAGCTGTATAATTTAACCAATCATTGCCATTTAAGGAATAAAGATGTATAGACCTTAACAGTGCCTGATTACTGGATTTGTTCTTTCCTGCAGATAAGTGTTTACATAGTAATTAAAGCATAAGGAAAACTTAGAAAATACTGATAGTCACAATTTTAATAAATATTTTGAGGTAATATTCATAGTCCAAACTTTCTTGTGCCCTTCTTCAAGAAATTCATGATGAGGGGCCCAATTATTAAAGGTTGATTTGGAAAATTTGGACCCCAGTGATTGCCCAGGATGATAGTAGAACTGTGTCTAAACAAAAGTTTGAGTCCAGATCTCTCATGTACCAGGAAACAGGAATATTGAGACGCAAATAGCATAATGTAAAGTGTATTTGCTTTCACGTCTTGTTAAGTGAATGCCCTTAGAGGTGACTTGAGTTTTCTATGATATTTACGTAAATATTTCATTCTAAATCCACATAGATCAGAGTGAAGGGTGGAGACCTCTATAAAGCAGTTCTATTAAAATATCAGTGCTGTGTCAGGTAAATAGATTGGTGACTAGTGCATTTAATTCTTGTCTGTTACCACATAATTCAACATTTTGGGAGATGAAGGGATGAAAGTTGACTAGCACTAGTAATCAGTGTTCCCATCCATGATGTAGTGTTTACCAGTGAATTAAAAGATTGATCAAAATTGATCCTCTTATTTTTTGAAAATGTATTGGCCTTCTAACATCAATGTTTAACATGGCACCACTGGAAAATAGTAATACGTTCTTTTCTGCAACTCTACATCTCCTCTCCAATGAAATTTGACCGGTTTCATACGAGCAATTTTTCAAGGTAATCTGTTTGCATTCTTTTGCAATTAAAATGTGGGGTTTACTCCATAGTGAGCTCCCTAAGGGGTTTTAATGTCTATCATCACTATAAATTCATGCTTCCTAGCCAGTAAACAAGAATTGCATTGTTTTCTGCTGAAATACTCACTTTTGGAGAATGAGACTTCAGTTTGTTTTAATCCTTTTAGCCTGCAGCTGTTCTCCCTCAGTCATTATGACTCTAACTTAAGTTTGAGTAGCAGATGTATCTTTCTAGTCCAATCCATTTCCACACCATTTTTCACCAGCAGTCAAGCTTAGCTAGTAGAAAACAATGAAAAAGATGTTGCTTTAAGCACTGGTGAGTTTTCTATTACATCCCTCATTAAAATAGAATTAAAAATAGATGACACTATAGGTATGTGTGCTGGTATGTACAAAGCCCTACAAATATAATTTCCAAACACTTGAACTAACAATTCTTGATTTTCTTAGCTGCCATTGATTGTCTGTTTTCAGGATATGATAGTACTTGAACTCTGCAGTGATACAATAGTGCTTGATCTCTTTTTTTTTTTTTGTAATTAAATTTGAACTTTAAAGTGGAAGATCTTGGTAAAATCAAAGTATAGACTGGCTCTTCAGAATGACCATGAAGAAGCAAAATTCTGCCTGAAGAGATGCTGTGCTCTTCTATAACATGATTATCTGCTTGATAAGTTGTCTTCATGTTTATAACCTGCCTTTTGGTCAAGGGCCAAAAAAGTTCCAACACTGAAATAAAAAGCCAACTCCAGTTCTTTATAAGCTTGGATAATGAATTGATGCTTAGTCCCAAAATTCTGTACCATATGTTCATTTTTTTTTTTTTTTAGTTTATGTGTGGTTGTGGCACTAAACAGTATTCTAAAATCTATCTGTGTTGTACTCTAAGCAGGAGTAAATGTACCTGGAAGGGAGTGGTATGTTATCCCACAGACACCAAAGGGAGCAATCTCAACAGCTACAAGACTGGGCTTTAAAACAAAGCTCTATAGCTGGAGCAGGATTATAAACCTCAGAAAATGTGTATAAAAATAATTTTTATAAATCTTTAGCCTTATTGAGCAAAATCTACATGAAACAAAAAAGTTTTTGAAACGGGCAAAGGCACTCAGAGCAGTGCTGCTACAGCACTGGATTCAGAGTCTGCTTCTGGGATTTCCTTAAATACTAAAGTTAATGTAATTTCTCAGGCTTTATGAGCAATTACTTTTTCCTTTCTTTCTTTTCTATTTTTTTCTTTTCTTTTCCTTTTCTTTTCTTTTCTGTTCCCAATGGCAATTGAATATTTTTGTGAGCATGTTTATTTTTCACAGGTTAAGACAGCACATTAAGGATTTAGGTCAAAATATTTGCTTAGTCCCTACTCATTCAGACTAAAGCCAGCAGTAATAAAAGACATTAAGAGAGAATACGCTTTGGGTTTCTTTCATTAAAATTTCCATTAAAATCTGCTTCTCTCTTCTTTTTCCCTTTAATCACAATTCCTTGTCTATGCATTTATCTTTGCTTCACTTTGCATTTTTTGTATGTTTCTTCCAGCAGACTCCCTTCACGTGCTCTCACCCCTCTCTACCTTCTCCTTCTCCTTCTCTCTTCTTCTTTCTCTCTCACTGTCTCCATCTTTTTTGGAACTTTTTCTGCCTATACCAAATGAATTCATTTTCTCTTAGTCTAAACCCAGATGAAACCTTTGCATGTCAGAGAGTAGAATGCAGCCTACTGCACTGAGAAAATGATGAACTAAAATCTTTGAAGGTAGGAGAGCAAAAGAGGCTTTTATATAATTATTTAGAAATCTAAATAAGTGACTTCATTTCAGAAGATTCTGCATGACCACAACAGGCTTTCAGCTCTGTGCCTGTATACTCAGTTTGCTAGAAAATTAAGGAAATATTTTTGAAGGCATTTATTTATTTATTTATTTTTATGTCAGGTTTGGTTATGACATCTAAAATATTATAATCATTCTTCATTTTCTCTCTTTTCTGGAAATCTAATTGCTGATTTGACAAAAGAAAAATAGTACTTTGAACTTATATGGTACTTTCAGGTTCTAAACAGAGATGTTTCAGGCTGATTGTTTTAGCAACGTTTGTTCTTGAAGGATTCAAAGAATTGTAGAGAGATATATGCTTCATCATTCTTTCAAGTAAAAAAACTTGGAGTTTAATAAGATCTGGAATTAAAGTGATGACACTTTCAACCCTCTCTTATAATAATTACTCCTTTGAAATTTATATCATTGTAGACTCTTAGGATTTCTGAGAGCTTTTCCTTGGAGGTCATACAAAAAGCAGGGCTGCTATTTAGGTAAGATAATTCTGTAAGAGGTCTGTGGGAAGACAGAAGGTGGTAGATGATTTCCATCCCCATGTACATATTAGCCAGCAGAAGTGATGTCCATGGCAGGAAAACAAAACTGCACCCTTTCAAAAACAGATGTCCTTTGAGAGAACTACAGAAATGTGTTTCTTTTCACTGATGACAAACTGATGAGGGACCTGTGACCTAAACGTAAAAATACTAAATCAAACTTTTGAACAAACAGCAGAAACCCTTCATAAAGCACTGGGTCTGTCATAAAATCCTAGAATTACCTAGAGGAAACACGACTCCTGTATTTTTGTACTCCTGCATTTGCATCTATGCTTCACTGCCTCAAAACACTTTTTGCCTAGGAAACGGGGCAGTCAGCACATCACAGAGCAAGAGAGATCAGAAGCAAGATTTTGACATCCCAAGAGCCATCCCTTGCAGTCAGTCTATCCACCATTCCATGTATAAACCCCCATTATTTTTATATGCATGATAAAAATCCCCTCGGCCAAGGCAGAAATTTATTCAAATCAAAACTAATGAGATAAATAATAGTTCTTTACTTTCACAGAAGCTTCCAGAGAATACCTTCTGGGTTGTGTGTAAGAAATGCCTGAGAGAAGCAGCAGCTGAGAGTTACAAAGGGCCTCTAACAATCTCTTCATCTCATATGTACAAGTAAATTGTAACGCCTGTAAATGTATAAAATATCTCTTCATTTTGGAGCTATTTGCACTTTCCATACAGTAAACAATAACAAATTGCATAACAATTGGTATTAAAAAATGAATAAATAAATTTTAAAAGCATAACAAATAAAATCAATCACTTTAACAAGCAGGAAGAAAAGATTTGAAAGTAATTTGGTCATAAGAATTAACGAAGTAGTTTAAGTAATGAAAAGAGTGGAAAAGGAAGACTAAAGCAAAACAAATCAGCAGACTGTGATGCTAAGCATGGGAAATTTACCTAAAGCTTTTTAGTAGCCCACGGTTATGTAGCATTCAAAGTAAAAACAATCTTTCTGCAATAAAAATAAACAGGGAGGGCAAGAGGAGAAGGCTGTGTTTGGGGTTTTTTGTTTTGCTTGGTTTTGTTTCTCTTCACATTAGTCTGGGATCTCTTACGGTCTGTAAAATCTTTCAAATATCATTTAATTTCCTGAGAAGGGAATCATTTTTCTCTCCATTTGCTATGAAGGTATATTTACAGAGGGGACATATCTTAAATGAATGGTAAAGATGGAAGGGGAAAATATAGTTCTCAAGATAGTTACTTTAAAACTAGTTAAATTGGTCTTTGATTTGGAGAAAGCTGAACAGATATTACTGATTTTAGCAGTATTTTACAGAACCAAGATTAAGGGAGAAAAAAAACCAAACAAAAAAGAAAGCAAAACAACTAAAACCCCCAAATCATCATGTTTGCTGCCAGAAATGTCCCTAGAGAGTCTGAACTGCAATTTCTGCAAACCTGAAAAAGGACTTATGTTTACTGTGAAACTTTCATTGCAGATAGTAACCTTTACATCTTTGAGGATGTCTGTCTTGAGACTCCTTAAATTTATACATAGTCTAATAACTATTTAAAGACATTTGGACAAGAAATAATGACTTTTACCAACTTTGGAAAAGTGAAAATAGTCTGGATAGTTAAATTTACACAGTGGTCTAAAATAGTCCTGATTGTGAAATTTATTGCTACTGAACTGCAACAAAGCAAGTCCTGAAGAAAGGTAATTCTTGGTACAAAGGGCTTTCCGAAAACAGAAAAAGAACAGAAAAGTTAATTGTAACTCAGTGTCTACTCAATGGAAAAACAATTCTGGAACAACATTACTGATGGTATATACTGGGAAATAAACATAGAAATAGGTAATTATTTAAATTCATACCAGTAAAGTTAAATAGAAATTCTAACAGAGCTGGGTTTTTCTTAACACTTTTTATGCATGTCTCAAAGACAAAAAATTGGCCA
Organism: Machaerirhynchus nigripectus; assembly: GCA_013397975.1. Classification (NCBI taxonomy): domain Eukaryota; kingdom Metazoa; phylum Chordata; class Aves; order Passeriformes; family Dicruridae; genus Machaerirhynchus; species Machaerirhynchus nigripectus. Next base: position 401,506 of record VZRQ01004580.1, on the reverse strand, counting down.
ACATATTCCTTTGATGAACTGAAAAAGAAAAATAAAAATAATATTGGAAGCAGCTTTTTATGCAAGGCAATCCATGGATATTAACTAGAGAATTCAAGAACGTTAGGAGGACATTTCTCTCATATAACTGCAATTTGGAAATAAATGCAAGTTTTTACCACAGATGATTTTCTCATTTAAATCAGCCAAATGAACAAAAGTCGTCAAAAGGCAAAATGTCCCTCTGCTGAAAGGTATCAAACCTAAAAGTATTCGAAAGCTAAACCTTATAAAATTGAGGAAAGCATAAAAAATTGCTTACCTGTACAATAAAATCTCAATTTTGTTTACATAAATTTAAAGATCCAGTGGACTTAGAGAGTTTATATGACACTCTCAAAAAGATAGGATGAGAGCTAATAAAAAGAGTCAGAAATACTCAGTTACCATTTCATTGTCATCTCCCTTTATTCAATACATGGCACCTTAATTAAGATCAAATCCTAAACCCAGTGAATTCAGTCAAACCAGTGCTCGTCTGATGATCTCTAAGGCTGATTTTTAAAGTTACCTGTCTCTCCAAGAGACTTGTTGCTTTCTTCCTGTCAAGATTGCAAGTCTTTCAATTATTTGCCTATGATTGGGTGTCTACTCTAAAATTTCAGGCCAGACCTATGCTGTCTTTTCCAGTGGATAGTCTGCACAGCTACTGCTGAGGTTGCTCAAGCTAAGCAGCTTACTTCACAAAATACCTCATGTCCAAAGTATGAAAGAACATGCTTTGTTCTTTTTTCTGCCAGAAAGTAACTCTGAACTGAACACATGATTCAGTTCATACTGAAATAGAATGAACTCTGAAGATGTAGGAATATGGTATTTTTCTGGGATGGGTGACATTCCAACTGAAATTGTAAATTTATTTGTACGCTACTTGATACATTTGTTTTAAAGCAAGTGTTATAATTAAATTATGTATTCTTAGTTCTTCAGCTTGAAGTCAAAGCTGAGCTGAAGAACTGCTCCGGTTTCATCAGATAAGAATGGACAGGCCTTTCTCAGAGCTATGTAAAACTTTTAGGTCCTTGTATACAATCTAACTTGTCATTTTAAAAATAGAATTGTTCTAATCCATTCATTAGTCCTGCAGTGAGGAAAAAACATATTAATAGAACATTTTGTATAACCAACTAAAGCATTTAACTCTTTTGTATTCGTGTGATTTCCACAAAACTCAGAAGAAAGTAAAAAACCATTTTGATCACAAAACTTACACTTTGACAGTTCTAGAGACATCAGAATATCAATCAAACAATGGGAAAAAAACCCCACTTCAACAACATAGTATGTATGATATACAGCTCAATAAAAGTGATGAATTTTTAAAACCAGCCTTCATAGAATATTTGCTTATTTAATTAACAGATTGGTGCATAGGCTTGCATTCTCCCGAAGCTGAATCTACATGTTTCAGAAACTGACTGTTACTACCTGCCATCTCTTCTATAAAAACAATTGAACATATGTGCACTATTCTAAAATATCTGCTAGCAGAATGCTAAAGACATTTGGCTCAACTTGAAACTTCCAGCAGAAGAAAAATAATGAATTGCTTCTATTTAAACAATAAACACATTTGCAAGAATAACAGGAAAGTTTCACATGTTTCTGGTTACAGATGGGTTAGATCACTAATACCTTCTGCTTTTTCATATCCATAGGGAAAAAAAAAGGCTTTGTACTTTCTCTGATCTTCTATATTTATTGAAAACTAAGTTAGTTAGAGAGACAAAAGTGTCAGCCACTTAGATAAAAAGAGGGTGGGGAGGAGCAAGTAGCTCCGTGAACCATGAACAATAATAAATATATCAGCATTAGGGATTATTTCTAAATTCTGGAATCTGGACAAAATTCTGTTTTGAGCAGCAATTCTTCACAAAAAAGGATCAGAGAAACACAGATTCATAGAATGGTTGGGGTTGGAAGATACCTTGAACATCATCTATTTCTGACCCCTGTGCTGTGGGCAGGGACAGCTTTAACTAGACCAGGTGACATCAGGGTGGTTGAAGTTTCCCAGGAGGACCAGGGTTTTTGAGTGTGGGTGCTCCTATCTGTCTGTAGAAGAGCATGAGCTTGGTCTTCCTGGTCTGATGGCATGTAGCAGACCTCCACTATAGTGTCTCCTGTCCCTGCCTTCCCTTTAACCCTGACCCATAAGCCCTTGATCAGCTCCTCATGCATCTCCAGGTGAAGTTCCATGCACTCCAGCTGGTCATTGACACAGAGGGCAACACTGCCTCCTCATTTTCCCTTCCTGTCCTTCCTAAACACTGCCTCCTCATTTTCCCTTCCTGTCCTTCCTAAAGAGTCTGGATTCTTCCATGCCAACACTGCAATCACAGGAGCCATACCACCAGGTCTTTGTGATACCAGTACGATTGTAGCCCTGCAGGTGTGCCTACATCTCTAAACTCCTCGTGTTTATTCCCCATGCTGGGTGCATTTGCATAGAGACATTTAATTTGGGCCCCTAATGAAACCGAATAACTGGCTTCAGTGGATGTAATTCCTTTGCGCTGCTCTTCAACTGCTCTCCTGCTGACCTGGCATCCATCTCCAGCCTCTGGACATCTCTCACTGATATTGGCACCCAATAGGATTAACTTCTAGGAGTAGGTAGGACTGAGGTTCCCCTCCCCTGATGGCTTTAGTTTAAAGCTGTCTTCATCAGTTTGGCAAGCCCATGACTGGAGATGCTTTTGCTGTTCTTGCACAGACACAGCCCATCTGCCCCCACTAGAAAAGGTTTCTCAAAGTGAGTCCCATGGTCTAAGTAGCTGAAACTTGTCTGTGGCACCAGTCCTGTAACCACTTATTGATTCACCAGATTCAACTGGCCCTTTCAAACCCCTTCCCTTTGAGCAGGAGCACTGATGAAAATCTGTCTGCGCTCCAGAGTCCCTTATGTTCTCAGATGTGCATTCCAGATTTTTACCTCTGACGTTCAAACCAACCATACTGACATTAATTCCATCTGATTTTCAATAGGAAAAGCACTGAGATTCCTCCAGCATGAGGAGGGAATGGAATGACAGGAACAGTTCTATGAAATACTCTCGTCCTTGTCTGGTTAGCCTGTCAAAGGTATGATAATCAGAATGTACTACACTTAAATTGGCAGAGCTTTGAAGAGGCGTATTATCTGATTGAATATGACCTTATCAAGCAATGAATCAAATGCAATGCCTGTTAAATCTGTGTCTCAGTAGGTTTTAAACTTCATCCAGCAATACAGTAATGACCAAAACACAAGCATTCTTATGGAGTTAAGAGGTTGCAAATGGAGAAGAAACTTCAGTCTTTAATCTCCTGTGTACTAACTCTGGTTTATAGATTCTCTCTCAAGCGTTTAATGAAAGATACATATTAAGCTTAATTTAAGTAACCATTGTAACTGTCAGAAGTTGACATTTGTACCATATTTAAAGCAAATAGCTTTCTTCTCACTGAATGCATTCATCATCTTCTTCAGAATACATTTTTATAAATCCTTATTAAAAATTTCTAATAAAGCAAAATAAGCAATAGAAGCCAGACATCTGGCAATCCAGTATTTCTGAAAAGAAACAAAATGAAATTAAGACAAAGAGGAAGAGACAGCTGATTTCAATACTTTATAAGTTTTTACATTTCTTTCCTTTAACCCTTTGATTGGAGATAAATCTTATAGAAAATAACTGCTTATATAACAACAGTATTTGTGTTTGGAAACAATGTTTGTAGAAGCCAAGTCTTGTCTACATTTTCAATTTAAGTATCTAAATTATATGCTAAAGATATACAATACGTCCTTTTATAAAAACTATAGTTTTAGAAAGAAAGTAGGTTAAGTGCATTCAGCCTACTTAGACACTTGAATGTGTCAGACAGATATATTTGTCAGTTTCTTTCTGTCCTTTTTTTTTTTTTTTACCAAGAAGTTTTAAGTAAATCCAGGAGAAATGTTCTACTTGTCTTACAGTTCAGAGGCAGAGGCTTAGGTGCTGGCTTTTGGTGGGTTTGTTGAAAGGGTTTGGGTTTCTGCAGTGATTACACTGCTTTGTAGGTAAGATTTGTTACAAAATACTATAGATTTTCTATACATTTTTTTTAAAACACCCAAAGAGAAGAAGAAAGAAGGAGAGCTAGAGGGTGGATGGAACATGATCTTATGTGTTTTACTGTCACAAAAACTTTCATGGCTCAGGTCCTTAAACTCAAGCTTTCAAAACAAATGTAAATAAACATTGATACGCTTATGATTTTCAAATAGACAAGGTTATGTTAGTGGTTCATTAATTTTTGTTCTTGCTGCTGTTATGCTTGTCTTTTACCATTTGTTATATTAGGAGTATTAAAACCTCTATAGCTCTGACAGAATCATTCTATTCGGAGCTCCGTTATGAGATACATGAAAATGCAATTCTTATGTTCTGGAGGGTATATTAAGATAAGTGTTACAGGGAATTTTCACGAACATGTAGAATTAATATAGATGTCACTTTGTATCACTTTATTAATTACTCAACAATGGTAGCCTCTGTTTTAAGTGGGTTTTGGTTTCTGTTTTAATAAAAACAGATTAACTTGGAGGTTGATTGGTTATGATTTACAGCTACCACAAACCTCTTACTTAACTTCACAAACCTCACTTCTTAACTTAAACTAGGAATTTAGAGTGTTCTCACAGTCTACACTGAAAAAACCAGTTCAGTGCAGAAAACACTGAAAAAAGCAGTGCAAAACAGTGAAAAAGAGAGGTAATGGACTCCTAATTTTTTTTCCTCTTCAGTGTCCAATTGAGAGAAAAAGGCTTGGAGTTTTAAAAGACAAAGTATAACTACATTGGAATTATTCAAATTCTCAACATTTGCTCCCTGGATCCTGCCTAAGAGGTCAATAATAATTTCTTACCCATCCAGGATATTCTGACATCACCTTACTGAATGCCCAATGAGATCAATAGACTTAATTAGAAAATAAAGAGACTGATTTGACTTCCAACAAAAAAGACCAGACTGCATTAAAATAATATCCTTCAAAAAGTAGAAGTCAATGTTTTCAATGTTGATAAAATCTGTGTCTTTTCAAATTAAGCTTTTTTTTTTGCCAGTGATTCAGTACTAAAAAGGACACAATAAAAATGCAAATTCAACCAAAATCACACTTTATGTAGATTATATATTTTAAAATTATAAACAGAACACATATGGTAGCTGCAAACTCCACAATTTTTAATTTTCTTCTTTCACAGTTCTTTTCATTTTAAGAACTCAGCTAGGCAGCAAGAAAATTGGTCTTTAAATTGTGAAGTTAAAAAGTCCAATCAGAGTCCAAAGCAGACAGAAAGTTTTTCATTACCAGAAGAGTTATTGAACTTGAAAAAGTTCAATGCGTGTATCTTTACTTTGCCTTTAAAGTCCTCCTAATAAAGGTAAATGGATGAGGGGCTGCACACAGCACTAGAAATGCCGCGATAAAGAACTTCCAAGAAATTTTCCATTGAATGACCTGCACTGAAACAAGGAGAAGTGAAATTACCCCCACAACACACCACTTGAAACCACAAGCTGATTAACTCTTCTAAGCTTTTAGCTGCAGTGAGGAAGCAGTGGAGTTTGAAGTTGAGGAAAGATTTCTCTGAAGAAAAATGACATGCTGTAGGGCAGGGAGATGATTCAAAGTAAAGTATTTAACAATAGCAGGCTAGCTAACACATTGAGTACGTGGTTTGTTGTGCCACAGAGAGTACAAATCATATATGAAACTCATTTTTTTAGATCTTCATTCAATTTCTAGTGAATTATAACAACAAATTCTACTAAAATTAAATTAAACTTTCAATAATTTTGACGGTTTTGTTTTTACTTTGCACAACACCTTGTATCTGCTCCTGCTAATCATCATGTAGAGCTATAGATTACCTTCCATGGCTTGCATTCTATCATGATGTGTCCAGAATTTCTCAGGAGGGACTGATTAAAGCAGAGTAGCAAAGGAACACAGTACACACTCAGGACCTTTGACACAGAATTGATAACTGTTGAACCCTGGTAATCATATAGCTCTAACAATCCAGAGCTGTTTTATGAGTGAGCAAAGCAACAGAAGCTGTTTGGAGGAGACGTACACATCCCAACATAAATAAGAGAGCAAAATAGATAATATTCCTCCTGGGTATTTTGTATTAAAGAAGCAAGGGGACCACTGCTCTGATATCAACTTCTATGAATAACCAGGAGGATTACACCTACCTGTCTTCTGGCTAGACCACAAACCAATCATGGATTTTACAAAGATCAACTGAGATCAACAACAGGCAGCTCAGAATTTACTATGTAAAGCCCAGGATTTCACTGTGATTTTCTGCCCTGGCTGCTGGAAGTCATTTCAGTTTATCTACTGCTTATGAAATACTGCTTTGTGTCTAGTGCTCCTTTGAAAGCTAAAATCTGAAAGTGATGATATGATGGCAGAGGGAGATAAAAAGTGGGAGATGTACTAAAGCAACATATTTTCAGGAAGTAAATGGATTCAAAAGGGATTAATGTTATATTCAGAAGCCAAACAAAGGTGCCAAAATGCTGATCTTTTTGCACAGTCCCTGGAGAGAAAGAGTAGATAGGAGTCCATGCTAGAAACACTAGCGTGGACTGAATAAAATTTTTAATTGAAAATTGAAAATCTGAATACAATTACTTAATACAGATACAAAACCAGTTCTCATAGATTAAGCCTCTCCTCTGAATCACTGGAACAAAGTCATGAAAATAGATTGTTTTCTCACTGCTCTGATATGAGGAGGGTTTTTTTTTTTTGTGGTGGGTCTTTTTTTCATGTGCAATTATGGAAAAAGCAGGTGTAATTCATTATGGAGACTTAGAAAACCAAAGTTCTTGCTTCACAGACTAGGGCAGTCATAGTGTACTTTAATATGTCTAATTATCTTTTATGTGTTGATTTCTTCTCTTTCCAGTCTTCATTAAGACAAGGTTAACTAAGTTTTGTAAGGGTACCACAAAGTACAGGTTTGTGAAAACACACTTTTGCATAACTTAGTCAAACACAAGCTGACGAGTTTTTTGGTTAGGAAAGAATGCTTTCAGTCTTGGGGGAAAAAAACCAAACAAACAAAAAAAAAGGTATCTCTATATAAATCTGGAGAATTTATGGTATGCATATCAATAAATATAATTTTTATGGAAATTGACATAACAGTAATGGGACTCAAGCAGATGGAGAAAATTTTTCCTGGTCTGTGTGTGGTATCCACTACAGCATCTAAATAAAACACCACATTATGTTTAAAGTAATGAAGTCTGTTTAAAATTACTACAGAGGACCACTTTTTCCTGTGCCTACATCAATCACATACAGAAACACTGTCAATACAAACCACTTTATCCATTATTTACAAGTCAAAGGATTTACCTGCAGATTTCTCATAAAGCCTTTTTGTATGAAACAGCATTACAAGAAGCAACAGGAATCCTGACAAACTTCAGCTGATTTGCTGACAGTGTTTGTTCTGTTGTTTTGTAATGTAGTGTGTTGTCAGTGGTGTGAATCAGTAGCTGAAAGTGGCTGAACCTCTCAGTGTGTTCTATGTAGCAGCTTGCCTGAATGCTTACTGCAGAAGTTTGTAGTGGTGTGGCATTAGAAGGTATTTTCATTACTTGAAGCTGGAAAGAAAAAACTAATTAATTAACATTGTGTTGAGTACCTTCTGCAAATGAATTAAAAAAAAAAAAATCAAAACTCTCACATGGTGAACTGTTTGTAACCAGCAGCTAAGCCTACCCAGCTTCTGGGTCATTCCCTCTTCAGTGGGGTGACAGAGAGAGTCAGAGGAGCAAAAACCAAGAACTTGTGGGTTGATATAAAGGCAGTTTAATAGGTAAAGCAAAAACTTTACACACAAGAAAAGTGAAGCAAGGAATTAATTAATAGCTTCTTATTGCCAGGCAGATACCAGCACTGCCAGGAAAGCAGGGCTGCATCATGCTCAATGATTACTTGAGAAGACAAACACCACAGCCATGAACATCCCTCCTTTCTGCTCCTTTCCCACAGCTTTTTGTGCTGAACACATCATAGAATAAGGCATATCCTGTTGGTCATCTCATATTACCTGTCCTGGACAGGTCCCCTCCTAGATTCTTCTGCACCCCAAGCCTGCTCACTGGGGTGATTGAGTCACATACTGGGACACTCACAGAATCGTACAATGGTTTGGGTTGGAAGGGACCTTGAATGTTATCTCTTTTTAACACCCCTGCTGTGGGCAGGGATACCTTCAATTAGACCAGGTCACTCAAAACCCCATCCAGCCTGGTCTTAAAAACTTCCAGGGATTGGTGTCCACTGTTTCCCCGGGCAACCCATTCCAGTACCTCACCACCCTCATAATAAAGAATTTTTTCCTAATATTTAATCTAAAACTAATATCTTTCAACCCAAACCCATTTTCCCTCGTCCTGTGACTCCATCCCATTGTAAATAGTCTTGCCTCATCTTTTTTGTAAATCCCTTCAGGTACTGGAAGGACAACCAAGTGGAGGGGAAAACAGATGGCTTCTAAAGCAAGGAACCTCAAACTTGAGCCCAGCAGGAGTGGTGAAATAACAGTGACATTCCCTTCGTGATTTTCATCACAATGGATATAACTGAGTGCTGTCAACACTAACCACAATGCCACCGGTGCTTCATGATACTGTGACACTCTTTTGGAAGCCTCTTCTACAGAAAGGATCCCATAGAGCGTCTTTGAATCACCTCTATTTGACCCAAGCTGAAATAATCGATTTCTCCCTTTTAGGAGTTGTTTGAAGGTTGTCTGTCCACCAAGTGCAAATCTACCATATTAAATGAAAAAGACTGTTTAAAAAATCTGTGTGGAACTGGATAACAGACCTAAACCAGAAGAAACTCGGGGTTTTTTTAAGATTAATAGTATATTACAAAATTAAAACAACATGTTTCCACTTATGATGAAGTGGGAAGTGGGGAGGAATATGATTTACTGCATACTTCAAAAATTGCCTCTGAAGGTCCTTGCATACAGTACAGCATGAACTTGTGTTGTTCTGAATAATTTCTCAACATATGTAAAACAGGCAAAGAGAACAATATATTAATGAGTAACAGCTCCAATTCTAGAGTCAGATCTTCGGCTGTGTGCTTGGTGATGTTCAGAGAGCAGCAAGAGTTATATTTGGCTTTCTACATCTAAGTCCATGATAAATTCTAAGATTTGCTGTAAATCCCATCTACTATGTACAGCATTACAGAACAGAGATATAAATTATGATACTCTTCTGTCTTAAAGCTGTAAGATTTACATATACACAAGAAATACAAATTTTATTAGGTGCACTTCCTAAATCCTTTTCTGAAGAACGGAATTCTTTCATGGATCAGACCTGAAGTACCACAATAGAACCTTATTAAAGGCTTGGTTCATTAGAGTTCATAAATCATCAGTGGCTTCAATGTGTCTGACTAGTGCAATAGTGTAATGGAGCTTTGCTAATTCAACTGAAGTATCTGACCTATATCTATTCCAGAGCCCTCTGCTCAAGAGACTACCCAATCAAATAAAACTGCTTTAAGATGTTCTGTGTGTTTTAGTGAAAAGAAATTAATGGGATCACTTGGAGCTGAAGTATCTGAAAGGCAATGAAACTATATTTTTCAAGTCCTTATCTCAAATGATAGGTTTATGATTTCACTATCCTCTAGAAGCATCAGAGGCAGCACAGACAGGCCTATCTGACTGAACACACGAGCTGAGCCAACTTTCCAATGACTGATTGTGCTCACAAAGTGGTGATTACACAAAGACAGTCTCCTAACAATTCCGTAGTAGTTGCACAGCATTGTGCAAATATTTAGGAAAAAAATGACAAAATCATATTAAGGATAATAAATATACTTTCATTCCACTTCAGGTTGATAAATTATTAACAGCTTAACTTTTCCAGAGGATGTGCCTATGCAAGGGAAGCTTCACTAATTTTCAAGACTCTGTAGACTCACTTCCTGGCAGCAGCCTCCTCCCCTGGTACCTGAGAACCATAACTCAACAGTATAACTGTCATGGCAGAGGACTAAAGGACACTTTAAAATATGTCATTAATTAATGAGTCCATGTGTGGCACAGTAAAAGCACTCTGTACAGCGACTGGAGGAAGAATTTATCTTTTTCTTGATGGAGTTTTGCTCAATGAAGTTACAAGGGAATTAAATATTCAGGCCAACCATAGTCCTGCATAGACTCTAAAGAGCATTATATATGCCAAATATCTAACTTATTAGGTCAGAGCAAATGGTTTACTCACATGACTGGAATATTCTGCTAATCTCTTCAACAGAAATTGCCTATTCGAAACAGATAATGTTTTTATTAGCCAGCAAAATGTTAATCATAGTAAAAGATGTTCACAAAGCAATAAATATGCTGGAGGTTAGGTCTAAAATATTTCTACTTCACTTTTATTTATATAAAAATTCTTCATTTAGATTATCAAGTAACACTGCTGTTGATGAATGCAATGGTATGATTTTCTGCGCAATATTTCAAATTCTATTTGGCCTTCGGAAGAAATTGATTCCACACTCAAAATCAAGCTGTTAGGCCAGATTATGTGGAGAAGGACAGCTGGGTGCCCACAAGGTGCTAAATACTCTATAGCCAAGTCTCCTAACTGATCTTCTTCAGCAGCCCACCTTTTAAATAAGGCAATAGACAAGATAGAGACATAAAGAGTATTGATAGATAGCAGCTTTGGAGAAAAAGGCTAACTGCTTGCAATTTATTCTTTGCAATCACTTGAGAATATAGGTACCCAAAATCAAGTTCAGTAAAACCCTATGTGTTAAAAAAATAATATACCTCATGGTAGATAAATGAGATAAGCATGATTTCTAGTCATCAAGGGGAATACCCCTCAAGAAGATGAGCATTTGCCAATGCAATAGGTGCAGGCAGAATGTCATGTCTATCAATACTTAGGGAACTAATGTTACAAAAACATGATATTAAGATGTAAAATTTTGGGAGATGGCAAGGAAACCACTTGCAGTGCAGCCTTAATCAAGAAGGATTATATGTATCACAGAGAAAGACTTCCTTTTAGATGTGTTTAACTTCTGTGTTCCACCACTTTTTTCTTGTCCTATAACTTCTGCCTGTAAAGACAAGACAATCTCATGTTCTATAAGTGCATTTATCGATGCACAATTGGTTTACAGAAATCTGAATACGGAGATGTTAGAAAGAAAAATGTGGCAAAGTATGTAAATCTATTGCTTTAAATTGCATGGAAATCATTAAACACTAAGTATTTCTCACAAGTATAATTAATAAATTATTATTTTTCTTCACCTTTTTTATAATCTATACTTGCAAATCACTACAGGTTAATTACATTATTGGAAAAGAGTGATAGAAAGTTAAAAATCTTTAATCAAGGGAAAAAAAAACCAAAAAAATAAAATTAACAAAATAGTTTGTGTTTTGACCAGCATCAGATCTTAAAGGGTTTTTTTCTAGGGAGATGAAAAAGAAAAATAAGTCTAATCCTTACCACATGCAGCTCCTATTTGAATAAAGAATGCATTAAAACACAAATATGTTTATTTTAATTTTTGATTTCTTCTCTGAAATTACTTTGATTGCTCTTGTAATGTCATGTTTACCTCCTCAGAAAACCAATTCTGTGTGCTTTGAAAAAGTTATTTCTCTACTTAATCAAAACCTATGGCTTTGTTAAGAGCATGCTACTGGCATGTGAGGATATATTTCTGTTAAATTGCTCTTACCAGCAAAAAATAAAAAAAAGTTGTGTTCAACCTGGATTTTTTGACAATTGGATAACTCATTATAAAGAAGATATCAAATCAGTAGAAATTATTTTTCTAGTATCAAAATCATCAAATCAGTAGAAATTCCCTGACACTGAGACTTCCCCTAATTAAAGTCATGACAGTTTATTTTTTACTAAAATACATTTACATAAGTGAAATGAAACCATCAATGAATAGTTAAATGTAGACTTAAAATACCAGTGAACATAAAATACCAAAAATATGAAAAGCTATTCAGAGCAGTTAAAACTTTTATATTTTCTAATACAAACACATGCCCAAAAAACCCAGATACGATTAGGATGATGAACGTGATTATAATTACCTTCTATGACTATGATTAGAACATGAATACTATATAAAATTTTAAGCAGATACTGAAACACTTGTTGGTCTAATAGATAACAATTGAAATTGTAAACATGGATGTATTGTTAACTTGTATTTCTGTGCATCCTTCTAGGCTATGGAGCATAATAACTCTTGTTAAAAAAGAGACACTACAAGAAAACATAGTCCTTCTTATCCATCCATGCTGGAACTTACATCATTTCAGCCTAGAAAAAATTTGAAAGAGATTTTGGTACAGTATCAGTCAAAATAGTTGGAGAAAAGAAGTTGTAAATATTTTAATCATTAAAGAAATGACTTGTAACAGTAGAATGCAGAACTTGGCTGATTAGTCTCTCCTTTTCTCTTCCTATGACACATTAGAATTGAAGCTTTGGGGGTTTATTAAAAATCTAATGTTCATTATGGGTTACCAAGAAACATTTTGCAGCCTGTATTTTGTAATATAGATATTCTATAGATTTTTTGAAAGTACATGTAAACAGCAAAGTTTCTAGCCATTGAAAGGAGCTGAGCTCTTCCTTTTCTCTTCTGCATCTCTAAACAGACAAGCTTGCATGCAAAAGTTAGAAATCTCATATGCAATTATGCTAGGATTCTCTTTCATAGAAATATTTCAGCTGTCTCATCTCTACATCCTTCACTTGATGTAATTACTTATCCAGTCATGAACAATTTTTTTTTTTTTAATGGTCAAAGACATAAAAATGACGGTAGTCTGATTAATTACGTGAAAAACACTAGTGCCATAGTGTAGAAAGATGGCTGGGTGTAAAACTAGAGGAAACTGAGAAGCTATATTCACATCCTAACAGAAGTTTTAAGGTATGGAAAGTATAGGGTAAAACTCAGCTGATACTCACTGGAAGGGATGTGGCTGGCATGTTCAAAACCTATTCCACAATGGTTCCCCATACACACGATCTGCAACCATGGCACCAGTACTCAAGCTCCACCTAAAAAGAATGAAATGGTATAAAAGTAAGTTGAGAATGAATGGGGAAATGCTAGGGAAGACTCCATCCTAGCTACTGGGATCAGCATATGGGCTGAACCTCTCTTCTGCCCCACAGGGATGCCTATTGGGTAAGAACCACACTCTCTGTGCACTGAATGCTTTTATTATGGATTAGAGCTTGTTTGTGTATTGCTTTGAATGTATTTTTGCAGTCAGATACTATCGCCAACAATCCTCAAATCTTAACCTGTCACAATTTTATATTAATAAAGACTTTTATTCTGTAAACTTTTGTGTGGTAAAAGTTTACAGAACAAATGTGGGGCACTGGCAGTCACTGGCAATGGGTAACATACTGGAATAAAGCGGAAGACCCACGGCAGGAAGGTGGGAAGACCTGCTGAGGCATCTCCCTTAGGCTGTTGTTGTGTGCCCCTGAATAAATCAGTCAAACTGCCCTCTGATCCAGCAGGACTGGTCACTGAAGGGTCCCCATAATGGGACACTGACACACAACACTGACACTGACACGGGTCAGGCACAAGGGTTTCAGCTTTCTTGGGACACTGACAGTCAAATCAAACACGAAGGGTCAAGAAAATCTCCCCTTTTCACAAAACACAAACATTTTCTTATTGGTGTAAACCATAACAAGAATAGAAAGTGCTTAAAATAGTTTTCATTTTGCCTGTGAATGACCCAAACCAATTCAGTCTTATGTCTAGACTTTAATTTTTTAGTTAAACATATTAAACATTGTTTAGTATGGCCACTAGGGGAAAAGAAGCTGGAAAGAAAAAGCCAGAAAACAGACAATTTGTGTGTCAACAAACATTTTGTATGCCTGCCATAGAATAAATCCTGTACACGGAAAATTAATATTCTAAAGGAGATGTTGCAGTTTTAAAGGGAGGGAGTGTGACTGAACAAAGAATCAAATTAGCACCTAGAGACCTGCTGATGGTTTCTAATGAAGTTACATCTTCACAGATTGCAGTCAGGGGATGGCAGTTTTGGGGATAGGTTTACAGTATGTGCATGACAGTTATCTATTTTCTTTAGTTACTTTAATTCTAGTGGTAAAATAAACATTACTTGTGTCTGTTCCCTCAGTTGTATCCATAAGTGCTCACCAGCTTCTTGAGGAAAGTAATGCAGGTGTTTGATCTAGCTAACATGTGCTAAAAAGCTCTGATTACAGAAGGAGTTGACACAAAAATCAGCAAACTGGAAAATACAAATTCTATTTGATAAGCGAATGAGAAGGAGTGACCTGAGAGAGAGCAGTAATAACCCAGAAAGAGCAGTACCTCCTTTCTGGTCAGGTATAAATCTCTACTTCTGAGGTACTGGCCCTACTGGAGTTGAAGATAATCCAAAGATTTCTACATTTTAGAGGATTTCTCTGATTAAATTACAGACTAATTACACATATTCTGAGGTATATCTCAGGTACTGAAATAGCTTTTGATCAATAATTAGTTGGATCAGAGTTTTGTTGATTAACTAATTCTTCGTTTTCTGTTGTCAGAAGCAGAAGCAGAATTCATACAAGGGTCAGTGGCTGCAGGCTCCAGACTACAGGGAATATCAATGGACTTCCAGCAGTTACAGTGGTGTATGAGCAGATTTAAAATACATACCCAAACAAAACCCACTATTCCATCACAAACAAAAGAAGTAAAATAGGAAACAGAACTCCCACGCTTCATAGAGTTCCACAGTTTACCCGTTGCAATTTTACTGTTCATTTGTCTGATGCCATCAGATGCAGAACATAAGTAAAGTTTGGCAGAAGTTCAAGGGGCCTGGATTTTATATTTGTAAAGGCACTATAAGTTTCTTTGAATACACTACAAAGAATGATTACACATAAATCAAAATCATAATTGAGGGGATAATAGAATCTTCTCACCTACAGGATGTTCTTCAGCTGTGCACAGGCTGCATGCGTGTTCCAGTGTAGTGAATTATTTTAATTGCCTTTGACAAATTGAGATGCACTCTTTCATTGAGTCAGTTAGCTACAGCAGATTGGCTGAAAATGACAGATGACATGATAATGATAGCTAAGAAATTAGGCATATGAGAAAGGTTCTTTAAAACATACCATGTAACTACTTTGTGTCACAGCAGCCTTTCTTGTCAATGTGAGGTTTATTAATCAACACAGACACAGAGAAACATCCTTAATAAAAGAAAAGTGTGGAAGCTACCTGTTCCTTCAGAGCTCTATAGGACTTTAAGAGGTAAAGAAGATTCATACCTATATTTTCCATTTTAAATGAGAGCAGATGTACAGTTTTCAACAGTCATGTATGGTTAGGAGTCAACTGAAATCTCAACAGACTGCTTACTGCTTCTTCCTTGTTCTACCTAAAATTAGTCTGGAAATGCTAACTGAAATCTAGAGGCATTCTGAAATTCTCGCATGTCAAAGCATTCTCTGTTCTTGTTATGAGCTGACAAGAGGAATTTCAGATGCATTGATCCACAGGGTTTTTTCAGACAAGATGGAGTAAGGTCATAAAAGGAGAGGAAAGAACACGGCTCCTGTGCAAGCTGCTTAACATTACAAGCCAGAACAGAAAGAGTGGGACTATATTTTTGACCTTCCACTGCTCTTTGTCTCCTCATCCCTGGTGGTACATATTCAAATATTTTTTATGTATGTAATATGTTGTAATGGTTTAACCCCAGCCAAGAGCCAAGCCCCACACAGCCACTTGCTCACTCCCTTGCCAGTGGGATCAGGGAGAGAAGAGGAAGAGTAAAAGCTGGAAAATTCATAGGTTGAGATAAAGACAGTTTAATAGGGGAAAAAGTCCATGTACTCAAGCAAAGCAAAACAAAGGATTAACTCACTGCTTCCCACGGTCAGGCAGATATCCAGGCACCTCCAAGAGAGCAGGGCCCTGTCATGCTCAATAGCTACTTGAGAAGACAAATATTATCACTCAAAACTAACGCGGTGCGGGTGGTCGGTGAAGAGGTCACCGCATCTTCCCAAAAGCGTCCCTGGCAAGGGATCGCTCCAGAGGTGCCACTGAGCACACTAGCAGGCCGGCTTTCACGCCCGTGCCGATGGAGGCACGAAAGCACACACTCACACTCAAGGCTGGATGGCTCGTGCATTACTGGAGGCAAAGAGTCAGGAGGGGCTCCTCGTATAGAGCTCCAACGTGTTTATTGTAGCTCCACGACGAAGTGACCCATGGATGAAAAACCAGAACTGAGGGCGGTGACAAACTTATATAGGGGTACAGAAAGGAGGTGGGCAGAGCACCAATAATCAGTGATTGAGGGTACAGGGGCGGAGAGAAGGTGGGGTTACAACCTTGTAAGGGGTAAAAGGGGTGTATGGCCAACGGGGCAGCCAGACAGACCGAATCTGCATAGAACCACAAGGCCTGATGGGGGA